>BSBK01009164.1:5000-235000 GCA_027943335.1 Chamaecyparis obtusa
TAATGAACCCTTGCATAGTATTCTGCCTTCCCCTGTTTATGTTGCTAAAGTACTCCTTCCAACCTCCAAAATCAGGTTGATGATTTTATAAATAGAATTAATGCTCTTAAGGGTTCTGTTATACTATCTAAGAATGTTAAGAATGAATTTTAAAATGCTATTCACTCTCTCTACAAGGTGGTTGATGGAATCATGAAAAGGGCCCTATTTGGTGTGGTCACAAGTAGAAGAAGGTTAAAGAAAGTGGTGAAGAAGTGGCATGAGGACTATACCAATGAGGAGTAGTAGTGTGAGAAGGATCCTAAAGACTGGTGATTCTCCCTTAATAGTCTATCTAGTGATTGGATAAGGTTGCTAAGTTTAGTGATAACTAGGTGTTTAGGGCTTGCTGGTTTTGATTTTATCTCCTTGTTTTGGTTAATGATTTTTTCAAACTTAAGGTAGTTTATGTTGTTATCATAACATGTATACTATTTGATGAGCTTTAGATACTCTATGACATTGCACTCTTTCAGTTTCTGCCATAGTGTTAGCATTCATGTTTTAAACTGGATTACTATTGATAAATTTGACCATGTTAAAGTTAGTAGTAGTGGAAGAAACTCTCTAAAGATTATTTCAATGGTTTTTTATTAATTTAGTGGGAAGGGTGTTTTGGCTTTCTCTTGGCTGTAATGGCCCCCGGTAGGGTTTTTGTGGTTTTCTATAATGTTTCTTAGTGCATATGTTGCTATTATGGGATTAGTGCCCTCTCACTGTTGACTTAATAAAAAATAAGTCAGATAACACCAAACTTAAAATATACATATGTGTAAATAACCTATTTACAAGACTTGGCATAAAAATATCTAATTTTCATCACTTTTGATGTCAAGATCTAAAATTTGTCAATTTTGAAAAAACCCTTACCCTTAATTAGTTGAATAAATTCAAATAATTATAATCAAATAAACATATGACAACAAGAAAATAAACCAATGTTTACAACTCTAATCAGACAACAATACACATTCAATTCCAAAGAAAATAAATTAGAATTTGAATTGTAGAGCTAGAGTACTCTCTTCTAAATTTGTAGGATGCTTCTTTTTCTTTTAAATTGCAGATCCAAATATTATTGGCAACATGATAAACAATACAGAGTTATTTATTTCTATATAATAATAACTATTTTGTAGAGGATTACATTAACAATAAAAAATTAGTTGTTTTATAACATATACAAATAGAATACTACACACAAAATAGTATAGTTTACTACTACTAATAATAGTTTGCATTCTTAGAACTGCCAAGAATTATCAGAAGATTATAGAGGCAACTAAAGAAAACTAATACATTTTCATGCATCAATGAATCATAAACAAAACTGTAAAATAAACTTATTAAATGCTAATGAAAACTCAAAAAACAACTAGCTGTCAAATGAAGATACTATGGTGCATTGCATGTAGGGAGGAAGAGATCATCTCTGAGTTGTAGAATGGTGGAATTGCATCGAGATCTTTTCTTAGGCATTGAAGCATCAGTTATCTACCAAATCTAGATTTGGATTAATGGTCTCAAGGCTAAGAAAACATGGATATTATCTTTTGAATTCTTAGAACTGTATCATATTCATGTTAAAGTTCACCTAGTGTGATGATATCTACTACAAATAATTGCAAAAAAAAATTAGCTACATGACTTCTATGTTAGAAATATAATATGGCGTTAAAAGATATATTGTTGGGATTCTATTATGGAGTGTTGAAATATGGAACTTCCTTAATCTTAAGGTCATATTTTTATATTAATTTAAAATAATGAAATAGATAAGTGGTGATGTCAATTAATCATAATTGTTGATCATTAATTATGGTGAAGTTAAATGTATACAAATGTATTCAATGCTAATTAATTATAATTTCTATTTTGATAAATATGCTCATAAGCAATGATGAAAATGATGCAAAAGTTGTTGAATCTTGATGCTTGATGTCATATACCTAACTATTGTGAAAATATATATGCTATTGAATAATTCTTTAGTTGTATTCTTATGATCTCTTTTTTTATGTTACCAATTTAGGATTCAATGACATCAAGTATACAACTCTAGATGTACAATTTGAGAAAAAGATAACACCTCAAATCACATCCAAGAAATATAATACTAGTAATGTTCTAATTCAAGAAGATTGAGGTGTTTAGAGCTAAGTTAGCATTTTGAGATAAATTATTTACTAAAATAAAGTGAGAAATTTTGACATTAAGTAATTAATTGATTTGAAAAAACAAAAATACATACTTAAAACATAAAAAAGACATTAAGATAAAGTACACAATACAGTTATATTAAAAATATCTAAAATAATTACTAAGCTGTTGAAAAAAACCCTATAATATCAAATAGAAATTAAAATATGCAAACATTTAACCACCTAAGTATAAACAAATCTGATCTTATAATAATATCCATACAAACAATAATTTTACTTTTAATATAAAATAATTGAACCTAGACATTCAAAAAGTTTTTCCATTCTTTCAAGAATTCACATTTTACATAATAATGCTGGATGCTTAAGAGATATAGAAAAAGTAGAAATTACAAACGTCCTTATTCTTGCGGGACACAGAGAGCCAGATTGCTAATATGAACTAACACAGATATAAGCTTACATTTTAAACATTCATTAGATGAGATAACTATGAAGAGTAATTAACTATATATGTTAACTTCATTAATCCATAAGCTACCACTGATATTCCTTACAACATAATCATCTATTTTAAACATTACTCTTAATAGTAAAAGCAATACCTTACTGGACTCTTAAACATGCTTTTTAACTAGTGTCTACGGTAGCAGAATTCTACGCGTCTATTTGAGTTGGCACGACTCAAAAAGGCAGATAACCTGAACAAATGTTAACAGTAAAAGCGTAACTCCAGCCAAAAGAGAGAGAAACAACCAGGGCTTTGAGCAGTGAAGCATAACAAATTGAGCCCATAGAACTCTCCACCACTTTTTCCGGTATTGATTAATGTCTTCACAAGCCTTGTCTATAGAAACGTACCTGGGTATTTCTGTGGCTGTCACCATAGAACTCCAAATTTGAGCGATCTCATCGTCACTTCCAAGCTTGCAGGTGATGATGCCCTCTCGTCTCAAGATGCCCACGTCCTCACTGGTGTTAACCAGGTCATTCATTAAAAGAGCGTACCTTGTAATAAGTTTCTTCTCTGTTTGAGAGCAGATCTCCAGGGCAATCAGATTTCTCAGTATCACTTCGGATCTGTTATCTATATTGACCTTGGGCAAATACAGCGTGGAATTTCTGCCCTTGAACTTAATGTCACTAACTCCTATTTTTTTGTCACCCTCCAAATTCTTGAATTTCACTCCCACTCTTTTTAGTTCCTCTACAGTTGGAACATGTTCTGCTTTCTCCTCTATTTTAGCGAATATATAGTTCTTGATAGAGTACCAAATGACAAATATGATCCCCCATATGAACAAGATGACAAGAACTGGTGATAAAACTAGCAGGATTATCACCCATCCTAATAGATTAAATAGCAATTTCATACATCTCCGGCTCTTCGTTGCAGGTTTATCTAGGATATCGCTCTGATATTCATCTAAACAGTCTATGAGACCATCTAAAATGTCAATTAGAATGACCATTCTTTTGGGCTGATTATTGTTGTCGTTGGCGACTGGGCTGTCAACAATGTAGTCATGAAGCAATTGCAAGATATGGTATTCTTTGTGGTATTTTCGATTGCTCTCTTCTTCTACTTTGATGGGGGATAGATTTCTTAGTGCCGACTCAAACCAGAAGCCATCATCATTTGGTCTTTCAATATCACGTCTGATTTCCTTCAATACCCAGAATGGTAGCTGATTCTCCATCTGGAGCATGTCTTTCACAATTTCTGTCAAAAGAGGATGATGCCGTTTCCGGCTGAGAACACTGTCGATGAAAGGGGTCACACTTTCCTCTGCATCTTCATCTTTTCTATTCTCTGGATCTTCGTCTTCTCCTAGCCTGTGGAGGACCTCTAGAACAAAACAGGCATCCCTCACGATCATCCATGCCAGCACTTCTTCACTGCTGAGTTTAATTTCTTTAGCATAGCTTTTCTTTATTCTCTCCTGGACCTCTTCCTCCATAAAATTTCTCACCACCGATTTTAAACCTTCGGAATTACCATTTCCCATGATTCTATCATGCATCTTTCTTGCCACTTCTGACTTGAGCAGTTCTATGTCATGATTCCGTACGTCTTCTCGTCGGAAATGGTAGGCACCGAAGGAGATGGTTTGCGGAAGATAGAACTGGCGATTGTTTCTTCTCAGAAGAGACTTTGGAACACTGTGAATGAGACCATGGTGGGATTTATGTGGTCTAGTTTCGCCCTTTAAACTTGATTCAACTGCAACAATCCACTCGTTATCTTTTTTATTCGTATTTTCCATTTTAGATATTTTAATTTTTAAGTCACTATTTTTTATTGTTTTATTTTTATGTCAATTACAACAATTTAAAATAATTAAATTAAATTGTTTAAATTATTTTAATATAATGAAAGGGATTTAATAAATATATGATGAACTTCAATAATATTTATTTAATTTTAGTTTAGATTAAAAAGATGATAAAAAAATAGATTAGTCAAATAATTCTTTTATTTTGTAACCGTTTTTAATTTGTAATCTTATCTCATCTTTCTAGATAATTTTAAAATTTTAAATTTTGTAAAGAAGCAATTTTTCTTTACTATTTCAATCATAATATTCTTAAAATGATATACTATTATAATAGAATGAAATAATATAATAATATTTTCAGTCTACTTAATTATAGATAATAACTAGCAATTGCATTTTTGTATGCAATTTGTACGCTGAATATATGTGAATTTCCTTAATTTATTAAAGTTTATTTTATTTTGTATTTATCTTGATTGTATTTGTTTTGGGGTCTATCTGGTATTTAATGTGTTTATGATTTGTATAATATTTTGAAGAATATTAGTTAAAGTAATAATTATAATTTAATCTTTATTTAATTTTCGTAAACATTGTTTGAAATGTTGTTAACTTTTTTTTTGTTAGATTTAATTTGTGTTAATTTAATTTCCTAAGAAAGAATAGAATATGATTGAATATTTATTATATATTATTTTTAGTTTTCTTTTGTTTTTGTTATTGATTAAAGTTTAAATTTTAATTATTGAATTTTGTATAATAGTAATTGTAATTTTGTTTTAATAATTTAATAATTTTATGTTATATAAAAAATTTGAAGATTCTTATAAAAGAAAATGAGATTTAAATATAAGATATGTTTGGAATCAAAATAATTTTATCATTGATTATCTATTTAATGAAAAGGTTAATGATTTTTGTATTTATAAGAATAGAGAAAATTGGTTTAAACATGTTTTTTATTTTTATAATTGCAATTTTTTTTATTTTTATAATTGCAAATTTTTTTTATGTTTTTGGTATATTGAAAATCAATTATAGAAATAATATTTAATATATTTGAGCTTCTATATTTAGATATAAATATATAGTAAAATAAAGTTAAAATTGAATACCTTTCATCATGATTATAATTAAATGATTTTTAAATTCTAATATATTTGATAAATTTTTTATTAAATTATTTTCAAATTTGATTATAGTTGAAATTTTTTTTTTGTTTTATCTTGAAATTAAATTATAACTTGTAAATGAGTTAAAGAAATTTTGTTAGGTATGTATTATTTTTGAAATTTAAATATGTTAAATTTGAATATGTTTGTAAAATAAATTAGTAATTGTTGAGGAAAATAACATTCTTATTAACCAATTTGAAAGGGCAGCAGATGCAATTTTCAAGAAATTGATAGTTCTGACCCAATTTCGGCATACATGCATTAGGTGCGGTTACTGAGTATTTTGCAGAGACTGACAGTTTTCTTTTTATCTGATGGTTCTTAGTAATGCGGAGAGAAAAGATTTATTCATAGCAATCTTGCGACAATAGTCGATGCAAGGGAGAAGTCAGTCTTTGTGTCAAGTAGGACTATTTTCTGTGATTAAATCACAGTCGTTCGACTTGGAAGATCAATCATGTACATACAGTTGGCATGGTCACTGAGATTTTTACAAAAGACTAATAGTTTTCTTTTTATTCGATAGTTCTCGCTCATTCTCAAAGAAAACATGTATTCATGGAGATCTTGCAATAAGTGTCGATGGAGGGGATAACTCATTTGTTGCACAGTTTATAATATATGAAGATGAACATATGGTGTTGCAAGGCCTAAATGGGCAGAAATGGGAAGTGGAATTTTTGGGTACAAAAAAACTAAAATTTGGGCATGTTTTGGAAAAAATTGTCAATTTCTATGGCTTCAATTTGGGTGATTTTGTTGTGATTAAGTTCATAGTGAAGTCTTATTAGAAGGTTTGGGTATTTGGAAAATTTGGTGTGTAAAAAATAATAGTGCAGAAAACAAACATTGGTAAGATGAAAGATGTTGTTGTAGGAAAATGTGCAATTTGAATCAACCGATGAGAAATTATTTTATAACATTAACATTGTTATTAATGAATTTCAAAGGAGAAACAGACCCAATTTTGAAGAGATATTTAGAAGAAATTACTCATCGGTTGATTCAAATAGCACATTTTGGTAAAGGGGTGTCTCTCATTTGTCCAATGTTTGTTTTTTGCATTGTTATTTTTAACAGACCACATTTTCCAAATATCTGAACGTTGAAATAAGACTTAGTTATGTACTTGATCTCAAGAAAATCACCCAATTGCAAGCCATAGAAATTGACAATTTTTTTCCAACCATGCCCAAATTCTAGTTTTTTATCTAGACCTAATAATTTGTCCTCCCGAGTTTTTTGCAAGAGATTGACAGTTTGGAAAATTGGATATATGAGTATCGTTAGATAAAAAACATAATGGGCAATGTTAATTTTCCTTCTGAGTGGACACACAATGATAATTTATGATTGAAAGAGAAATTGACGACTGTATATCAAGTATTTGAACTTTATTTGTTTTTCATGCTAGAAATGATCATCTTATGTTTGAAAGAACTTATACATTTTTAATAATTATTTTATGGTTATGTTGCATTTATCTCATAGACTAAATAAAAACATGCAGTTCCTATTTCCTTGAATAGATAAATTGTTTAATGACAAGAAAAGAACAAATAGCCTAGCGAGGAGAAAGAAGTCATCAAGTTCGGATTGAATAGTCACTCCCAAGTAAATCTAATAATTCAAAACTCGTAGGGTTTGGAGAGAAGTACTGTAGATCAGTATTGTTGAAGGCTGCATGTTCTGAAAGTAATGGATGCATATTTAACCAGGTTTTTTTAATGTATGTTGACATTCTTATACAAGTGGGTATGTTTTATGATCCAGTGAGAAGAGGTGTTAGTGATATATATGGGAATGTTTTCATAAGTATTAAAGATGTTGAGATCAAAGAAGTGTTTTCTTTAAATGATTCATCTGTTGGTTTGTAAAATTTTGACTTTGATGAATTTATGAAGATGTATGAAGCTGAAATATAGTCTAGTTGAAGGTTTATGTGGGACTCTGACATTGATTCATTGGTTTAGTCTACCTATTATGAAGGTTTATTCATTGAGTGGTTTGTCTATGAATTTTGCTTCAAGGTTTATGAGGGACTCTGCCTGGCCATTTCATTATGAACCACCAAAATTTGTGTTGGGACAGAAGTAATGGCTCCCATTGTTAGTAAGGTCATTTTTGTTACCTATTTAATGGCAGATAGTGTGATGTCAATAATCAAAACTATAGCATAAACATGAACACAATATTTCTTATGTACGCAATCTTGAAAGTAAACTGTACAGATCATTTTCTCAGACAATAAATCTATCCAATGTTTAAATCATATAAATAACTTATTTAACGTTCACTTTCAAAATTGACATTTTTAAAAATAATATCTAGATTTTAATCAAATTTTAAAATTTGATGGAAATATATACATAATTTTTTAGAAAATGCAGAAGTATAAGAAAGGGAATTAGAAGAACCTGTGTTAACAATGCCTTCATAATGAACAAGTTGAAATATCTTGATGGTCAGAAATGTAGAAATTAAAATCTATATAAATGCTTTAGTACAACAGAATATAGGAAAAGAATTGGCATACATGAAATTGTGGAGTAGCTTACAAGAGTATTCTTTGATGCAAACAATAGAACCTTTAACTAAAGCCTCTTTTAGTACAAGTGTATTAAATTGTTTTTGAAGTAGGGCAAAGTGTGTGTGCACATGATCAGAAAATTCTATATGATGTTTTGTACTTGCACAATGCTGTTGTTGAATACAATGTATCGATAGAATTTGAAAACGTGTCTATTCTTCTAATGTTTATGATGATGCAAATTTTACATCCTCATCTTGTGGTGTTTATTGATTTTTCCACTTATATTGTTGAATTGATTGAGCAAGGTCTGATATGAATATAGAATATGAAGTTAGACAAACCATTTGGTTGTTGTTCAATGTTAATCCACATGTTTTTGTAGAATGTTGTAAAATTTTTGAGTGAGTTAATGGAGATAATGTGAGAAAAATGGTGAAGTTCTATTAGTCCAATTATGAATTACAAAGTTGTCTTGGGACATAAGTAATGGCAGGTATGTTATGTTTGACAAGAATTTTTCTTCAAGGTTTATTGTGAGTAGTGTTTGTAGATAACCCTCTAATTCCTAGCCAATTGTTGAGTTTAATTATATCAAAGGAATATTTCAAGGATATTTACATAGTTCTCAATTTTGGAGATATACTTTTATACCCATTGTCTACTTTAATTTGAGTAAAACAATATGCGAAGGATACTAGCATAGTTTACAATTTGGTTATATAATGTTATATCCAGTGTCTAGAGTTTTTAGAGTATATGGAAATAAGGGAGTTTCTTATGTGTTGCCTTATCAAGTTGCCTTGAAGGTTGGGTTTGTAGAAATTTTAAGGTAGATAGGTGGTCTGCAAGAAGTAGCTTTAACCAATAGAGGAAGAGGAATTGTTTTCCCAGTATCACAATAGCATTTGTGTTACTGGATAAAGATGAAAACATAATATAGCAGTAGGAATTACTCAATCATGATTGTAACAAATAGTATTTTTCTGAGAAAATGATCTATATTGTTTACTTTCAAGATTGCGTACATAAGAAATATTGTGTTCATGTTTATGCTATAGTTTTGATTACATAAATCACACTATGTGCCATTAAATAGGTAACAAAAATGGCCTTACTAACAATGGGAGAAATTACTTCTGTCCCAACACAAATTTTGGTGGTCCATAATGAAATGGCTAGGCAGAGTCCCACATAAACATTGAAGAAAAATTTATAGATAAACCACTCAATGAATAAACCTTCATAATAGGCAGACTACACCAATGAATCAATGTCAGTGTCCCACATAAACCTTCAACCAGACTATATTTTGGCTTCATACATCTTCATAAATTCAGCAAAGTCAAAATTTTGCAAACCAACAGACGAATCATTTAATAAAATTTGCCAGTTATCAAGTATAGTATCTTGGATGTAGAGTTATGTTTGCATATACAAATCATAATCCACATATAATTTATTACTTATGAAGTTTAGTTGAGCATCATTATGACCTCCTTTGGGATGAACATGATATTTACATTTTGAATTCATGCTTCTGAGTCGACATTTAATTATATTGATAAAACTTGGCATCTATGAAGTATACTATGTTGCATTAAAATTGCATTTGTTAAAAGGGTTGAATATATAATATTATTGCATGACAAAAAAAATGGCCTTACTAACAATCGGAGTAATTAGTCAAATAACCAAGCATATCTAAATCATTTAAAAATATAGGTATGCCTGGATATAATCCTGCCAAAACTTGCCATTCATCTAGTATACTATCTTGCATTGTATATGTATTTGTTGTACGGCTTGTAGGATCATCTGCTTCTTTTGCCTCTGAAATCTCAGTCGAATAAAATATTGGATAAGAAATGTCATCTTTGGAAGGGATACTAATGAATCTAGGTGAGACTCTAGATGATGATGCATTAGAAGTTCTAGCAGCATATAATTCTGAATCTGAAAACTTTACTATGGAAGAATGTAGTCAAAACTGAAAGCAAAATAACTACAATAACCGATGTATAAAAATCATAGACATTAATGCAAAAAAAGTAATAGTCATTGTAATAATTTCTAAAAGATATTTATATGTGATTTTAATTGACACAATGATTGCAATTTTTGATGAAAAAGTAAATAGAGTAGTTAAATTGAAATTTACATATAATCTTGAAGTACATAACAACAAAGACTATGATAGCCATGATCTTTATACTTGTGTTTGTTGCTCCCTTCTTTGATTGCTATATTGTTGCATTGCTGAAACTACATTGAGCATTTCTTGTTCCTGTGGTATGGTAATATTGTCATTTCTTACAATGTAGTATTCATGATTTTTTTTAATTTCCTTGATTTATTTAGTAATGCTTTATGTGTCTTCTCTTACACTTGTTATTAAGTCTCCAATTGCAGTCAATTTGTAGATATCTCCTTCCTCATATGTTTATGTTCTGTTGATACTTTGAAGATGTAATTCATAGTTTTTCTTCATGATTTCTATATCTAGAGTATCTTGAGCATTTGCTTGATAAAAATTGCAGCCCATATCTGTTAAGATCTTTTTCATACGTGTAATGATGGTATTCAATGTTTTGATTAGATCTTGTAGTTCTTCAACCACTTCTATGTTGGTTTCTATTTTGAAGTTGATTGAAAAGATCCACTTTTGTAGAGGACTGTCAGTTGATTTGATAATTCTTAGATTAACAGCTTCTTCACTGTCCATATACTACTACGTTTGACCTCATTTTTCTACCAAAATTTTTGACCATCAATTAAAAAGGTTTAGGTTGGTCGGATTATAGAAGGAAAACTTTCTTTTTTTTTAATCCATGCTGGTGTTGGTTGAAATTTTGACCAATACCATGTAGGTCGAAGTTTCGACCAACACGGGCATAACTTTAAAAAGAAAAAAGATTTTGTTTCTCATTTCATTATTTGGTTTTAAAGTGGAGCGCACAAAAGAGATAGAGCCTGCAATTTTTTTAACTGTTATTTGGTGAGAGTTTTAGGAGGACCACCTGCAAGGGTTGCCACTGTTATTTGGTATAAAAGGAGGACCGCCTACGAGGGTTGCCACTATTATTTGGTGTAAAAGGAGGACCACCTACAAGGGTTGCCACTATTATTTTGTTGTAAAAGGAGGACCACCTGTGAGGTTTTCCACTATTATTTGCTGTAAAAGGAGGACCGCATGTAAGGATTTCCTTACTCTGCATTTTTTTGGCATTGTTTTATGCAACTATGCTATTGGTACTTGTTGGTTACCTACTTAGGGCCCATGAGAAATGTGCCAGGGCATCATGTATTGCATTTTTGCTGGCACATTTTTTATCACTATTTATATACATTTGATTCAAACTCAATGACTTAGCAAAAACTTACAAAACCCTAAATTTTTGAATCACCACATCATGTTATAGTGTAAATGTACTAGTGTTAGGTTTATGATTGCTACAGATCCTTCAATATTGATCATGTTCTTTGTATTCATGTTGTCACAGTGAACAAGTATGCAATACAATGAACAAGTAGTGTTTGCTCATCACTTTTGACACTCTAGCTGATTACCAGTTAGCCCGTGAGTTTTCCATGGCGTTTATGCTATGTTTATTGATATACTTGTGCCTTGTTAATACTATTGTGGTATCTTGCTTACTGTCCCTTTCTCTACTCATAAAAAACCAAGGAGTTAGACTCCTGGCATCATGGACCCTCTGTCTACTCATTGGTCTTACTCACCCAGAGCCCATGAATTTTCCATCATTCTTATTTGTTGTTTACCACATGGCACCATGTGATTGTTTTATGCATTAAACCTGATGTCGACATATGTGGCATTGTAGAGATCCTTCTTTAATTATCTACTCACCGTTATGTGTGGTCATGGTTATCACAATGCCCATGAGATATATGCATTTCAGTATCATTGATATGCACTTGACCATTGGCATGCTTCAGCTATATATACTCATTGCGCCAGTATAGAATTAATTGTTTATTATGGATATTGTTATTTATCTTTGATGACCCGTGAGAAAGGCCAGGATGCATCGTTGATGGTTTGATGCCATACCTTTGAGCCACAGGGTAGGGCATTGTCTTGATTCATCCTTGCTTGGAGCGTGCCTTTTGAATCATAACACCATTCATTTTGCTATTGTGTTTATCTTTATGGCATTATGCTTTCATGTTTTGGCTTCAAGCTGTGAGTGTTCACTATATTGCATGCTTGTTTGCTGTTTGGGTTATAATGACTTCACTACCTTTTTGTAGTTGTTTCAAGATAGTTTCTATGTTTTATAACATTGTTCTTTGCTCCTTTCAATGATTGTCCTCTTGAAAGATTCTTCAATGCCTTCATGACTGTCAATAAATGATCCTTGTAGCACTGCACCATTGATTCATGCTTTTGATTTCTACCACTATCCTTTAGCATGTCCTTTATATTGTTTTGATCCAATTCATGGATAACATATCACTATTTTTTACCATTGAGTGTCCTTTATATAGAGCTCTGTCATTGAAGTGCCTTCTTATGAACTTTGTCTTCAATGTTGTCATAAACATGAATAGATACCTTTTATATTATCTTTGACTATTTCTATGCATAGAATCACTACCATTGTTTTACTTATTGCAGCTTAATTAAGAAGCCATTTGTTATTTGTGATAGTGAAAACATCAATTCACTGTCATGAATGATGAATGCCTACTCAATAAAACTACAAACATGTTGGGTTCAAACCTTGTCGGAGCCCATTTTACCCTACATGTTGTTGTATTTGATGTTATGAGCATTTTTATCATCTATAAGAATAGTCATACACCTACACAATGAAAAAACATGTTAGATTAAAAGAATTCAAAATTGAATGGATACCAATGATAGAAACCATAAATGAAGATAAGAAACCATAAAATGAAGATAAAAAACCTATAAACCATAACCAATCCTTCTACCAACACCTCAAATAAGAAACACTATTTCAAGTATGATCTCCTCCAAAACACCCCAAATGAAAAGCCATTACGACACCCAAATAGAATGACGATTCCAAGGACTATCATTTATAAAATTCATCACAAGCTAGCATCTAAGTTGGAAGTGCATTCCATCAAATAGAATGATGATTCCAAGGACTATCATTTATATAATTGTTTATCCAAGTAATCTTTATAAAGAGAGATGTCATCCATGACAATATCTCTCTTATAATTCCACTAGGCCACTTCCAAATTTTCTTTCACCTAAGAATTCTTACACTTATGTGACTTTTTCCTTGTTCCATCCCTTGCTTGCAATAGATGCTCCTACCACTCAACTTAGATCACACATAAGGGATATGTATCAAGTCATATCAAGCCATATGTGAAATTATCCTCGATCATTTTGGCTCAAGTTATTGTAGGCTACATAAACTTGTGCATGCTAAGAGAGACTTACACCCAATATCATGGCAATTTCCTCGTCTTACAACTATACATTGGCTTCCTGGACCGACACTAACCTACTTGATTTTCATTTGATGGATTTTTCTTTCAATTAATTTTCATTCATTCTTGAATTGATCCACCGTATGAGTGCTTCTTGTGTGAAATTGTAGAAACTATCACTTATAAAAGTTTTAAGTATATATGTAGGATGAGTGTACATAGGCCATCTTATATCATGGGAAAGGACCATTTAAATTCAATAATTTTTATTTTTTAATTTGTATGAAAAGTGATTCATATTTTTGTCAAATACTCTTAGAAGTTAAGAAATTACTGAATTTGTTATAATCTGCTACTTAATTAATCAAGTGATAGTTAATAGGAAGGAAATTTTGCATAAAACACAATAAAAAATCAGAAATTCAAACTAAGACACCAGATTTTCTATTGGAAAATCTTGGAGTGGGAAAAAACTCTAGTCCATTTTCTTTCTTTTTCTTCTAGTATGGTAGTTGTTGCTCACTAATGGCGAGGGCTCTTCTTTTGATTGAATGTGAAGCATTTTAGGCTATCCAAGATCTCTTCTTGTTCTTTTTCCTTCCAATTTAGATTAGGCTCCGAAATAGGAGCTCTAGGAGTTTAGATGGTCATTTATTTTGTTTTCAGCAACTCCTTCTCAATTGTAAGTGCCAAAGACTTTTACTCTATCCTTGTAGGACATCTCATATCAGAACAATGTTTTAGAAATTTTCTCCTAAAATTTATAGTGAAATCTCCTTGATCTAATCTACTAAAAAATCTAAAACTAATAAATGAGATTGCTACTTCTACACACCATACAATTTATTATGAAGGGGTATGGCATGCATGTAAAATGTTGGAAAACAAACTAAACTTTTCTTTTTTTATCTCAAAAGTTGGAGGATGAGACTAAAAGTAATTTACCTTACCATTGATATTTCTATTTATATAGCTAAATTATAACATGAATTAAACTAGAATGCCTTCCACTGATTAAAACAAAGTGCAATGGATTCACACAGCAGTAATAAATGTTTACTATTTTCAATTATTGAAAACGTAAATTCATTGGTAATCTGCCAGTCACTGCCCGTGAGGATACAATCTGACTATTCAATTGAAAAATGTTTATTTTTATGGTTGATATGGATCCAAATGATTGCTAGGGTATGGTGTTGCATGTCATTGGAGTTATAAATAGTTTTGTACAGGTTTGAAAGCATTTTTGGGTCCTCTGGACGTGACTATCCCTGTACAGTCAAGGTATACACCAATCAGATTAGATAGATGCAAAGATTGGATTTAAGATTGTTTCCTTTTGGTGCATAATGAGTATGTTAGAATGGTTTTTTTTTTAATCAAGTTGAATCCATTCATGAGTGTCTAAGGGTGTAGAGGAAGTTGGTGTGTTCAAACACAACCAATAGTGATTGTTCCTACACAGTGCACCAATGAAATACCATGAGGATAGGGTAATGAGACAGTACTTAATATTTTCCCTGAATGAAAGGGAGTTGTGAAGGATGGATTGTCATTATGTTATGTGTTTCAAATTTTCTTGAATGTAGGGTAGACAGTGAAGTGGAAGAACATTCTCAGATTGCTTGGATAGCCTGATTTAAGGGTCACTAGAATATGTCGTCAATGATGATAGAATATGTCATCATACTTATTCCTTTTTTATTCTTTCTTGGGCCATCTACACTTTGATATAGCTCTCAGCCTATACCATTCACATTTTTTTTTTTTCCAAGCACATTTGATCTATTGAGCTTGTCAACCCACTAGGTATGCTCTTGGGTCTCAGATTATACATTTGATGTAGCACTTGTACAGAGAAAAGGGAAGTTTATACATATGTAAGGCTTTTAAAAACCAATACGTTTTCAAGAACTTTGACAATCTGTCCCATAATCATGTAATCTCTACAAGGCACTATCTCCTCAACTATTACTCATCAAGTAAAATGAGTAGTTTCTTATTTTGATTTTCATAAGATTTTGAGAAATTGCCAATGGTTCCCATGATGTTTGACAACTTGTAAGGAAAATGAAAGTGTAACTATAGGCTTTTTATGGAGTTGTCTCTTACATGTATCTGATTGTATCCTAGAGAAATTTAGAGTGGTTAAAAAGATGAAGTCATACTTGAGCTTATCTTCCATATATGAAATATGTCATAGGGGTAAAGATATGTATATCTGTATTAATAATTACATTCTAAAGAAGATGGTATTCACATAGTTGATCAAGATGATCATGATGATGGTACTAGCGCATCTGATAATGATGATGAAGATGGTCTTGATATAGCTATACTTGAGAAGGCATACGAGCCCCTATACCAAGGCTCCCAAACAACTCTTCTCTCTGCTATAGTTTTGTTGGTGAACTTGAAGGTTATGAATGGTTTATCCAATGTAGCAATGTCACGTATCCTAAGGTATGCCATTTTTGTCATCTTCAATGTTAGCATACCATTATGATTCATTATATTAACAATTCATATTTGTTGTTGTAGGTTGATAGGTGAGTTTTTGTTACCACCATCAAACATTATGTCTTGTTTGTACCGAGAATTATCCACCATTATGAATCAAATTGGAATGAAGTATTAGACAATACATGCATGTCCCAATGATCACATTCTATATCATAAACAACATGAATTTGCAACAGAATGCCCTGATTGTCATATTAGTAGATATCGGTTAGATCAAATAACAAAAAAGGTGCCTCACAAGACTCTTCAATACATTCTCATTATTCCACGTCTTCAACGATTATTCAAGTGCACTAGCTTGGCACAATTTATGGATTACCATGCACGTAATAGAAGTCAAGATGACATTATACGAATGCCTATGGATGGTTCTGCATTTAAAGACAGAAACAACATGGCCACACTTTAAAGAAGAACCTCATAATCTCAAGATTTCAGTGGCAGCAGATGGTGTCAATCCATTTGGAGATATGAGATCTACTTACTCAGTGTAGCCTATTTTTGTTATTAACAATAATATTCCTCCTTGGGTGTCCATAAAAAGGGAGCACATAATGTTGTCAATGATTGTACTAGGTATTTTTTCATTTAATAGTTATGTAAATTAATTTATAAACACCGCATCAAGATGGTCATAATAATTATGTAATGTTTTTGTTCATTCAACTAGGTAAGTACCAAGTTCAAGATATGAATGTGTATATTGAGACCTTTATTGACGAGTTTTTGATTTTATGGAATGGGATCATGATGTATGACATCTCTAGACCAATAGGAAAAAGAAAATTTCAATTCCATGCAATGCTTGTATGGACAATACATGATGCCCCTGGGCTAACTCATTTTTGTGGTATGTTATATATTCATGTTAAGGTCATGTATTTTTGGTATGTTATAGTGCTTACACATTATTGGTGTATATTTAAGTTGTACATGATAATTGTACATGATCCAATTGTATGATATCTTTTAGGTCTTTAGACAAAGGGTAAATTTGCATGTCCAGTTTGTGGTTTGAAGATGAAATCTTGTCATTCAAGAAGTTTAGGAAAGTAGGTGTTCAATGAGTTTAGGAACTTTCTCCACAATAATCATAAGTATCGAACTATCGAAAAATATATTTTTAATGGGAAAGAAGAGACAACATCAAGGCCATGAAAAATGACACCTCATCTATGGAAGTTGGAATACAAGAGACTAAATAGCCGAGGTAATGTCATTCCATCTAATGATTTTTGTTTAAAATTTATATTTTGATATTGTGTTTTATTTACTAATGATGTTATTGATGCTTGTGAAGGTTGTCAAGGTATCAATGACCAACTTCCTAGAGGAATAAAAAGTTATCCTAGTCAATTTAGTAGGTTGTCGTACTCCAAGGATCTCTCAATTGTGCATTTTTTTGATGCTATGCATATTGGAAAGAATGTAATAGATACACTATGGAAAATATTGGATGGAAGGCGTGACAAAGAAAAAATGACCAAAATTTGTAATGACATTGATGAATCCAATCATGCACTAAAAAATTTCATTGAATCAAATAGAAATGGAGACCACATAAATACGAGTGCCCTTCCTTGGTTATTAACTAAGTAGCAAAGTGATGCATTAAAAGAAGTCATAAAAAAAACAAAATTTCCAACAGGATTTCCTGCAAATATAAGCAGTCTTGTATCAAAGAAAGGTGATTTTGGGATAGGTTTGAAAATAGATGATTGGCATACCTTCGTCAAGGTAAGTCATATTCTCTATTTACAATATATTTGTAAAATTGCATGTACCTTTTATTGTATTATTTTACAATATATTGAAAAGATTATTTTTTTAATCATTGCAGTATGTCCTACCTCTATCCCTCCCAGACTAGTTTGACAACAGTGTTAAACAAGTTATATACAATCTTGGAGAATACACAAGGTTAGAAGTGTTATTATATTTATGACTTGCTTTACTTTTTATGTAATTTATTGTATATTTTTATCTAAAATCTTGTTTATATGTTCTTGTGAGTTGAATCTCTTTTAAGTGGTTATCATCTAAAGAAATTGATAAAAAAAGATATAAAATATTGGAAGAGAAAAATTCCCCAGCTTATGTGTGAAATGAAAAAATGTCTACCTCCAACTTTTTTCAATGCTCAGGAACACTACCTCATACATCAAGTTGAGGAGATTGAATTGTGTGGAGCTATACAAACTAGGTCAATGTGGATAGTTGAAAGGCACTTGAAATTTATGAAGGGGTTGGTTAGACAAAGAGAACATCCTGAGGGTTTTATGGTGGAGGGATATATGGTATACCAGACCATGGTGTACATTAGTGAATATCTTCCCAAATTTGTAGAAAATATCGATGTAGATTGCATTTGGGATCCCAACTCTATTAACAAATTTGAAGGGGAGTACTTGATGGAGAAAGGTAGATTGAGGAAAGTGAGGTAATTATATGATGTTATTGTAGTTTATCAATTCTTATAGATCTTCAATATAAGTTGTTTCTAAGTGGTCTATTTGTTTTCTTTATAGCTGGTCGTGAGTGAGATGCACTACATTTGTATATTGCAAATAATCTTGATTGGATGATAGTATGAATTCAACAATCTCAAGAAAATGGTCACTCATTAACATGGGATGGTGTTGCATCATTGGTTAAAGAAGCTCATCGTAATGGAGATCCCAATGTTACACCAATGGTACTTGATCTAGTATATGGTTTAAGAGATAGAAAGGTATGTATAAGTTTACTAACCATGGCCCATAAGTTTAATATCAACTCATGAATCGATGTAAATAATCTTGACATGTTTGAATAATTTCAGATCAAACACCACAAAGCTATGTACTACTATGGCTGTAAATTTTGCATAAAAAGTTAGACGACATGAAGAAAACTTATGATTATGGGATAAGTGCAGTCTTCGAGGTCACTAATATTTCATCTAGAAATGAGATACATCCTCAACAATCTAAAAATTGATACTATGACATTTTGGATGATATACTTGAGTGTGACTTTAATTCATTCAAATTAGTTCTATTTTTTGTCAAATGTTACAGGCTACGATTGAATCAAAATGATCTTGATAGGACTGTTATTGAACATGATAGTAGATTTACAATGATTAATACAAGGTCATTTGAGCCAGTTGGAGATGAGCCCTATGTTCTTCCAAGCCAATATGAGAAAGTGTTTTACTTTTTCGTTCCACATAAATCGGGTTGGTCATTTGTTGTTAGACATGATCCTTGAGGAAGGCCAGTACAGTATAATATGATGAAAGAAGAATATATTGAAGAATCAGAAGATGAAGTATATGATGATCACGGATGACTATTACATGATGAAGAAGAAGAAGAAGAAGAAGAAAATGATCATGATTCCGGTGATGGTGACGATATTGATGGTGATGATGGTGACGATCATGATCATGGTGATGAAGATGGTGTTGATCAAGGTGATGATGGTCATGATGATGATAGTCATGATGATGGTGATGATGATGATGATGATGATGATGATGATGGTGATGATGATGATGATAGTAGTCGTGATGATGATGATGATGACATGGATGAGGAGGATGATCAATAACATGATCAATGAAATGTATGTCAAGGTATGATCAATGTCACGTATGAGGTATTGATTTATTCATAGAAATTTGAATTAAGTTATTATGTGTTGAACTCTATAGTCATGGAGTATATTTTGCATCATGTAAATTTTGTCTTCTATGTAATTTGTAGCTTACATATCATGTAATTTTTGGCTAACTTAAGATAAATGATTTACATATGTAAGAAATTTAACACCTTTGACATGGATCGACGGGTATAATTTATTATTTGGTTTCCTTCTCTTTAGTCAGAAAAATATATAGAACCTACTATGTCTCTCATTTGATGGATTGTAGGTATCACCAAATAGGTATTTGTCTGATCTGTCTTCCTCAAGTGAGGAAAATATGGGAATAAAAGACAAAAGTGAGACATCTAGTAGGTCTAAAATAGGGAGATCAACTAGAGGTCAAAAGATTAGAAGAAAATTTGATAAATGAATGCAATTTTTCCTTGTTGAGGGTGGGTCATGTTCTTATGATAATGAGACCAAAGGCGACATGAAGGTTCCCTTGAGGTACACATATCTTCAGAAAGAATGGGTACCCAAAGAACTACCTCTAGTTAACACTAATTTTTCTATTAACGAAAGGATATATCACATAGCTCCATCTTCATTACATGGTTTGGGCTTATTTTCCATGGATGGCATAAAGATCAGTTATAATTAAGTTGTTGAATTGATGGACTATGTAGGACCTTGTTACAATTACAAGAATTGGATGCGGATTGTGCAATATAAAAAAGTAAGCGTAGGTATGCATTGTTAGAAAATTATATACAATGTAAAGCAAATGATCAAACTAAAAGGCTCGCTATGTATATTGATGGAAGGCCAAAAGTAAAAGGGAATATTCTAGGTTTTATAAATAGTTCTCAACCTGTGTCAACTAATAAGCGGCCGAATTGTATATTCAAGGCACGCGAGGGAAATCGTGTATTTGTATGTGCGATAAAATCAACAAGGCAGGAGAAGAGCTTCTAATAGATTAAAATTTGAATTGTGTAGATACAAAAAAATTCTCTATCATGGGACTGGTAAGTATAACATTTAAACCAATTGCCTCTAATTAATATTGACTCCAGGGTATGTGCAAGATCATGAGGGGCCAAAAAGTGGCGATGTCAGTTCAAAACTTTGACAATGTAGCTGACGACTTTTTTTTACCTGAATTTGATAAAATGAAAAGGGTATCTTAAGGAGATTATCAGCTTTCTATTGATATAATTGCTATCAAATTTTGAATTCGGTAAGTAATTATTAGTTATTTTCTAATTGAGCTACCTCTAAAGTGCTAATTTATATACTGATTGAAAAATGACTATAACTTTCAAATGGTATAACATTTTTGAAATCAGAAAAATGCATCACATTCTATGCTTCGCCTACTATAAGGAATTTTTTTTTTTTGAATTTTGTAAAGTTTTGAATGAGTTAAGGTGGTCAGACACCGGAGTTTTTTTATTCTGAAAACGTTGTAGCAAAAAATTCATAATTTTTTTTTTGGAATGAAATTACAAAAAAATATGTGTCACATCTAGGCATGAGTCTTCTACTTATATATAAAATATTATAATAAAATATTATCATTTGATTATGATTAAGGTGGTCAGACATACACCTACTTCTTATTTTTTTCCTGAAATTTTTGTACTGCTGCATTGAAATCTATACTTTTCACCAATCATACTAAATTTTTCTCAAAAAAGTTCTAGTAGTTTAGAAACTACATTCAATTTTCTATAGATTCTACTCTTACAACTTTTTTATATTAGGTTCATAGCTAGTTGAAATTTTCATGTCAAGTTGACTAACCCTGATTTGCTGATTTTTCATTGCCACTTAAGTGCATAGTTTGGCCCCTCATGATCTTGCACATACCCTCCAATCGCTTCTAATTGCTAAGAATTACTAATCTTTGTCATAGGGTGACATGGATCCACCTCAAGATATAGGCGGGGATGTTCCTCATGACAGTACACCTTCTTCATCAAAGGTAAACCTTAATTAGTGTAATTATACAAATTATATAGAAAAAAATGTCATATTATTATGTTCTTTTCTTTATGGATTAGGAGTTATTTTGATATAATTTTACTGATATTGATGTCACAACTTGATACTTATTGATAGAGAAAAGCAAAAATGGTAGCAGATCAATTGCAATCTGAAGTTGAGACGGCATTTGTAGATGACATTGCATCTAACTCTAACCCTGTATTCATGGCTACTCAAATAAAAACTAAATATGGTAAAGAAATTCTTAACCTTATAATGGAAGCAAAAAAAACTAAGGAGACAAAGGAACTAGAAGAAGAATTGATACATAGAATCAATTGTATTAATGTAAGCAGTAATTAATCTTAAGCAATAATTAAAGCTCAATAGATGTTTATATTTTATACTATCTTATGGATCATGATCTAAAATATGATGTGTTCTTCTTACATGATTTTTTGACATGTGGGAATCGTGGTCAATATGGTGAGCATTGTAGCACCGCATAGCCTTCATGTAAATAATCCTTAAACCTTTAACCATTGATTTAACCTTTGTATGCATTATTGACTCAACTTATGTTTGGGATGCTTCTAGTACCCCATTTAATCTTTATCTATTGCAAATGTCTTTGCTAACAATGTATTCTTCATCTCATGATGAAGTGTAGATGCCTCCTTTGATTAACATTATGCTATCAATGATTGCATTGTCCACAACAAGGTGCTTGCAGACATCTTCCTCTATACCAGCTACAACTGGTAAAACCTTATTTTTCTTTTGTTATGTGCTAGTCATGCATTGATTATTTTTCTTGTGTGAATTTTATACACTGCATGGACCTATTTTGTGCACTAATAGATACACCTACACCTAGTACAAGAACATATTAGACCAGTAGTAGTGAAGATCAACCATTTCCTAGATCAGTTGTGTTACTAGTACTGGTTCGTTTGTGGGGAAATTGTTGTTGAACAAGAATAATATGGTTCCGTTAAAAGTACCAAAGCTTCCAGGTGCTTTAAAATTGTTATTATTTACAGTGTAATTGTAGTTTACTTATACATAACTTGTTTTGGACTGATAATCCCATGATATTTTTGTAGGAAATGATGTTTTTTATGATCATCTTTTTGAAATGACATTGAAGCTATTTGGGCCCACCCTATGTAAAAGGTACATAGCTTCATAATATTGGTACAATATTTTTCTTATCTTCCATTTATTGTACTATATTAAAGTTATGATATCTAATAATTTTGTTTTTTCAAAAAAGGTGGAATGAATGGGTAAGTGCACAAAGATAGGGGACCAAAAAGGGGGTATAAGATGCCACTTTTTTCCTTAAATCAGAAAACTCTAAACTTCAACAAGAAATTGAAGATAGTTAGACTCAAAATTTTGAGATGTGACAAAAACAAGAGTTGTAATACTCTGAATCTAGTTCCTAAACTACTAACTTATTTTGAAAATAGTGCAGATTAAGGTGCTCAAAAAGGGGGAGCACAAAAAGTGGTCCTATTTTTTGTCCAAAAACATAACATAGCGTCTGGTGTGCTCCCCCTAAAATGTTAACTTTTTTTTTGAATTTTTTTAATTGCTCCAATGAGAAGTTAGCTAACACCACATAGTTTATCCAAGATTTTTTTATGAACATATAATTTTTTTATGAATTTACGAAGTGCACACATCCTAAAAACATGAAATTTATGTGCGTTCCCCCTAGAAATCATTTAAAACTAATCAAAAATTAAATTTTCTTTTTTTTAAAGTGTGTAGAATGGAGTCTAGTTTTTAAAAATGTAACTTATTGCAAAATTCGATGAACGAGCCAAAATTTATGCCCAAAATACTGCATGTTGGGTTTTTACAAAAAATGGACATACACACAAAAGAAATTAGAGTTGAAAAACTTGACATAATCAGAATTCAAAATAAATTAAATATGCTTAGATAGCTAATAGAGAGATCTACAATATCACGTCATCTAATTTTTACATTCTTGAGCCACGAGTAAACCTAACGAGGAGCACACAAAAAAAGATGTCATTTTTTTGTATGTCTACTAGAAAACACGTCTCGAGTCTATTTCAATCGTCCAAGCCTTTGGGTTGGATCTCCAAGGCAAATCCAAGCCTTAGGATTGGTAAATTCAAATCCTTTACAAAGCGTGCATGCCCTATAGGGTGTGCGCCCTATGTAAATCATAAATTTACATAGGGCATACGCCCTATAAGGTGTGCACCCTATGTAAATTTATGAGATTCACATAGTGATGAGAAATATTCAAAGTGGGAGGGAGAGAGAGAGAGAGAGGGAGAGAGAGGGAGAGAGAGAGAGAGAGAGAGAGAGTGCTCTCTCTATCTCTCTCCCTCCCCCATAATCTCTCTCTCCCTTTCTCCCCCTTATCACTCTCTCTCTCCCACTTATCACACTTACTCTGACCTTCTATATCTCTCTCTCCCTTCTCTCCTCTCTCTCTCTCTCTCTCCCCTTATCCTTCTCTCTCTCTCTCTCTCTCTCTCTCTCTCTCTCTCTCTCTCTCTCTCTCTCTCTCTCTCCTTAACCTTCTCTCCCTTCTCTCCTATCTCTATTATCTCTCCCTCTCCCTCTCCCCTTCTCTCTCTCCTTACCTTCTCTCCTACTCTCTCCATTCTCTCTCTCTCCCTCTCTCTCTTTTCTCCCTTTTTCTTATTTCACATAGGGTGTACACCCTATAGGGCATGCGTCCCATGTTTAAGACTAGATGCGCATGACATGTTTTTTATTTTGTATAGGGCGCATGCCCTATAGGGTGTATGCCCTATAGTGCGCTCGCGCTATGTAAAACTAGAAGAAACGGTCTTATTTGGCAAGGATCTCATGAAAGAGGCCCACTTTTTGTTACACTGTCTGAATTCTGTGTTTTCTCCGACAAGCTTTCACTTTTCATGGTGTTGATAGTGACAAATCAACATCATTTTGCACCATAGTGACAAATTTTCACTTTGCACCATCATGAAAGTCAATTATTGGAATCAAAAAGACAAAAAGAGATTGAGGTAAGTTGTTTATTTTTTACATGTCAAATGTTAATAGTGTTTTGGTTTATAATTTGTATGATATAGACTTGTTCTTGATACATAATTTGATATAAGTGTAATAAATTTATATTATAATTTGTCATATTGTAAGAGGTTTATATTATAATTTGACTTATTGGTTTACATTTATATTATATTTTTAAAATTGTAATCAATTGATATGTAGAAATCATCATCATGCCAAGGAAACGAGCAAAGAATTTAACACCGAAAGAGCATGAAAGAGACAAAGAGAAGAAAAGGGAAAGAATGAGACAACTTCGTGAACAAAAAAAATTAGATACTATAGAAGAAGATTTTCCTTTGGATGAGGAACATGAAACATCAATACAAAGTAAGAGAGAATTGGAATTGGAATAAAAAAGACAATGAAAGAGAAACTTGTGTGCAATGAGACAATTGAATTATGAAGATGTGGGGACATCATCTACGAGTTCCCAAGTTCAAGAGACATCATCATCCAATGTTTGAGGCATACCAATGTATCATGTTGAAAGCACACCATTGTCTACTTTCAAAGCTGGAGGCACACCAATATTTCATGTTGAAGGCACACCATTGTCTACCTCCAAAGGTGGAGGCACACCATTGTCTACTTCCGAAGGTGGAGGCACACCATTTTCTACTTTTGAAGGTGTGGGAACACTCTTCTATCATGTTGAAGGCACATCATTGTCTACTTCTGAAAGTGTTGGCACAACATCATCTCATGTTGAAGGCACTCAAGATGGTATGCAATTCACACATAATGTTTTTGATGCTCCTAGAATTATTAAATATAGAAAACCAAAATATTTGATTGATATTGATACTAACATTTTGCAAGCAATGCCTGACAAGATTCCCAAGCGTACTTGTCAAAGAAATGTTAATTGTTTTTGGAGATCATTTTTTGAGAATTTAAACATGATAGGAAGATGTCAACTATTTGTTGAAATGATGAGAAATCTAAAATTTAGGCCCATCATGAAGATTCTTGGGCTAAGAATGACAAACGAGTCAAGTGAAAAATCTATTGTAAAGAATCTAATGACTGCATATGAGAGTGTGGGTTCTACATCACGCATGAAAGATAGTAATGTCACACAACATGTACTTACATCAACGATAGTAAGCACTCAAATGAAGAAATCTTGACTCATTAGAAAGACAAGAAAAACATTGAAAATAAGTAGAAAGTATCTAATGAGAGCCCTGGGAAGGTGTCAAAGAGTGGAAGATCCAAATAGCAATGAGTTATGGGCATTTTCTCGTAGACTACCACAAAAAGATAAAGCAATTGTTGAAGATTTGAAATCTTTGATTGAAGAATTTTGGAAGAATAATACATCGGTATCTCCTAATCAAAGAGATGTTGTAAGAAGGAGGATTAGTAGTCAAATTCATGTTCCACATCCAAAACATTTTTTGGATTCAACTCAGACACAATTCTTTGCAAAATTTACGCATACGTATCCTCAAATTAAAATTAGTCAGAGATATTTTGAAATGTGTAAACCTTTTTATGTCAAGATAAATCACACATGTAATACACAACTTGTTGTTGTAGGGTACATATTGAATTTTCTAACCATTTTGAAGTTTATAGGAATATATGTGTAGCTTTGCACTCTAACAATGTTTTTCAGGATTGTAACATAAATGTCCCACCTAGATCTTCAAGGGAATTAATATCTGCCATTTTATGTGAAAGAGTGGATGGTCAACAATTTTACAAGCTCTCATGCTTGAATGGTACATGCATAGATTGTGGAGGTTTGCGACATTTGCCAATTTTTCAACATATGGAGAGTACGCATGCAATCGGTAACGAAATAGTGGAATTTGGAAAATATAAGACCATGACATACAATCTAAAAGATGGAAAAGAGGCTAAAAGATGTGATTTAGTAATTGAAAAAATTCCAGTGTATTAGTTCATGGACATTTTTTGTAAAAAATTATTTATGAGTATGCAAGGCCTATACATAGAGCGCGATGGTTAGATATGCAATTCAAGTTGTGCAAGGACACATTCCCACTTGATACCATTGTTTCAATTGTGGACTTTGCAGAGAACTACACACTACAACCATAGAATGAGGTGCAAGCAAAGTATTAAAGCTCTCAACAGGTTGCTATATTTGTTCATATAGCATTCATGCATGCACCATATAGTGCAGAGGAGAACAGGAAGATATTGAGGGAGTATCAATTTTATATCAGCAATGATCGCTCATGTTCTACAGAGTTTGTACATAGTTGCTTTCAACTATTTTATGGTCATTTGGAAAATAGGGGCATAAAATATCATCAACATATCATTTCGTCAAATAATTGTGCATCCCAATTCAAGAATTTGTGAATGTTTTATTGGTTGTACAGGATGCATAAGATTACTAGAATTCAATATATGTGGAATTTCACAGAGGCCGGTCATGGAAAGGGAGAGCACGATGGCACAGGTGCATGTATTAAAAGAGCCTTAGCATGTGAAGAATTAAAGTACAAAGAGAAAGCAACATTGTCAGATGCGGGATGTATTGTCTAGTGGTGTAATGCTACAATGGGTCTAGGTAATGAAGGTGAGTCTATGGTTCATAGATTTTTTTGGTTGATGGATGAAACTAACATTGCACCATATGAGGATTGTTGTACATTGACAGGATCAAGTGAGCTACACTCTTTTAGAAGTTGTAATGCAAGTTCATGGAGTATCCACACACGACATATGGCGTGGTTTTGTTCATCATGTGTAGATGAAGATTGGGATGGGTGTGAGTCAAAGGAATGGGTTGACAAATGGTATACACATATTTTGAGTCCACTTGCCTCCTATCATCCCCGTGAATCACTTCAACTGACAGAAATGGAATCATCCATTGACTTTGATCGCTTATCTGATCTAGTACAACCAAGTCGGTATTTTCCACATACAAATAATCTCAAATTTAGTACTTACCATAAATATTTAGTAAACTAATGTCCTCATTATGTTTATATCATTACAGGCCATGTTTTTGCTGTTATTGCACCTGAAGACAATGAAGAAGGGACAGATTATTATTTGTGTCATTGTGTAGAGGCAAAAAAGAAATTGGATCACTTAATTATCGATGGTGAAGAATTAGAATACCCTATAGGAGCAGTGGTTGTAACTGGTACATGGCTTAGACGGTATGCTATGAAGAACCCTAGGTTGTGGTTGTTTAAGGATTGGGAGACACACAGAAAGATTCTACATTATTCAAACCTTGTCGTTGCATCAAATGTCCACTTAATCAGATATGGGGGAAGACCGAAAAATAAAACTATTTGGAAGGTTCATGAGTCAAACCGTGAGGCAATACTTGAGACAATCAAGGGTAGGGCAGACCCAATTAGTTCATTGGACTAAATGGAGATACAAAATATCGTAACATGTCAAATTTATATAGCACTATAAATTGGGTGGATTGTAAATTGCTCATGCATTACCCCGTATGTATAACTTCCACACATAAACCGAAGCCAAAACCAACTTCTAAACAACCCTGCCATAAACACCACATACAAAAAACCTAAAAAATTTCAACAAAACCTAACCCAGAGCAGTAGGAAACTTGGTAAAAACCTTACTTCCTTTAGAAGCAGCATGCCTAACCAGCTCTCCAGGCAGAACAAACTTGACAGCAATCTCAATTTCTCTAGAGGAAAGTGTCATGATCTTGTTATATTTCAGAAAAGAAGCAGCCTTAGGAGTAATCTTATCAAAAATATCAATCATGAAGCTCTCCATGATATCCATGGAAGCACTAGATATTCCCTTGGAGGGATGCACTTGTTTCAACACCTTGTATATTAACCTTTTATAACTTCCTACACTTCTCTTCCTCTTCTTTTTCTTATTCTCTTCCTTTCGAACATCACTTTCTTTTATTTTCTCATCTTTGGAGAATCCTTTACTTCATTCTCTCCTTTCATACCATCTTGATGTAGAGCCCTCCACTATGACCTTAAATAGGCCAACTCAACTCGAGGATTCAACAAGTAACTTGGAATCAACTCAAGGAATTAGTCCTATTCAAAGATCAAATGGAGTTCTCTGATTTTTGAAGTCACTTCCACAACCACACTCATGAGTTCACTATCACTTTTCTTTTTTCTAATCTCTCTAAGCACCAGTACCCTCCTAGGCCACTTAGTGCACCTAGTGCCTTCAACACACCAAAAACCAAACTAGATTTCTTACCTTGATCCCAATGTTATGGATCATCTTAACATGGTACATTAGACATATTCAAACTCCCCTTTCACTCCTATCCACTCATCTTTCACCATTCTTCCACTATAGCCTTCTAGGCCTGCCTAGTAGCCTTGACAAAACTGAAATCAGCATTTTTCTCCCAAACTTCCCAAACAACCTATCAATGTTTTTTACATTTTTAAGTACCCTTTTCACATTTCCTAAGTTGATATTAATCTTAGACTTTAACTCTTTGACTGGTGTAGACTTCCTTTTTTAAGTGCTCTTCTCCCATGCCTAATTAGCCCCTCCTAACAAAGAAACCCTATCACCCACTTACTTCCAGGGTTCCATGACCAAAAAAAGTCTTTTATTATGATCCTAAACCAAGGATTTTCCACTTTTCAAGAATAGACAACAAGTTTTAAACACCCAACTACAAAACCCTCTATTTAAGGCCTTCACACCTGTGGCTTCTCCAATCTAACACCTCCACAAACTTCCCAATAAAAATAATGGTTTAAAAACCATTAAAACAACATAATATGACCATCCAAGCCATACAATATGGCCCTCCAATGGATAAATCTCTCAGACCATGACTGGTCCCAACATTAGTAACCCTCAATCAGCACTTTACTCTCCATGTTTGTGGTCTCTCCTCCACAATACCTACCCATCCCTGCATTAAAAATTTTATACAAGGATTATATACATTTTATGACTCCCCCCACCAATCACATTGACCACAGGGGGTGGGGGAGTCAATCCATTCATTAAACTTTCAAAATAAACAAAGTGTTGTTTGCAAAATCCCTGTTCAGGACAATCAAGAATAACTTGGATTTACTATCCCAAAACGTCACAAAATGCTTCTAGTGAATCCAAATTTAGTTTTTATAAAGATGAGATGTTAGTGAATGACTTCTTCCTAATACTACTCTTCCACAAGATCCAGATTTCAACCCTTTTGTGGATCTACAAGCTCAATCACGAGCCCACGGGATTGGCCAAGAGAAAACTGTGATTGTATATCAACTAATTACAAAATGTTCATTTGAGGAGAAAATATTGAAATGATCAAGAATAAAATTGGCTATGGAAAGTCTAGTTATGAATTCTATTAAGAATGAAACTATTAAGGAATTGCATGATATAGTTCAGAGATTTTTCACAGCATACATAGCATAATTCATATATTCTTTACATACACTAAGATCCCAGTTCAGCATTAACTTCCACATAAACCCAAGCCAAAACCAACTTCTAAACAATCCTGCCATAAACACCACGTAAAAAAAACCTAAAATCTTCCAACAAAACCTAACCCAGAGTAGTAGGAAACTTGGTAACAGCCTTACTTCCTTCAGAAGCAGCATGCCTAGCTAGCTCTCTAGGTAGAACAAACTTGACAGGTAATCTTAATTTCTCTGGAGGAAAGTGTCATGATATTGTTATATTTCAGTAGAGAAGCAGCCTCAGGAGTAATCTTATCAAAAATATCAATCATGAAGCTCTCCATGATATCCATGGCATCACTAGATATTCCCTTGGAGGGATGCACTTGTTTCAACACCTTGTATTCTAAGATTTCATTGCTTTGACTACTGAATCCTTTGTGGGCTTGAACATCACTTTCTTTTCTTTTCTCATCTTTGGAGAATCCTTTACTTCATTCTCTCCTTTCACATCATCTTCTGGGTATATGCACAAAGATGGGGGACCAAAAAGATGCCACTTTTCTTGTTGGTCCCAAATCACGCATAGTGCATACACACTAAAGGGCGCACACCCTATGGCTTGGGCAATCCAAAACAAAGCATGTGCTCCAAATAGGGTGCACGTGCTTTGTAAAACCCCAAAATTTCCACCCTCGCGTGCCCTATGCAAAGCCACAAAAGTCTAATCCATATTCTTACATAGCGCGTGCGCACTATGAAAAACTAGAAAGAGAGAGAGAGATAAGGGATAGAGAGGGGGGTGATAAGAGAGAGAGAGAGAGAGAGAGAGAGAGAGAGAGAGAGAGAGAGAGAGAGAGAGAGAGAGAGAGAGAGAGAGAGAGAGAGAGAGAGAGAGAGTAATTTATACAAATATAACATTTAAGTATAACTTTGATTTATTTAATTTCTTATACTTTAAGTTACATTTGTATAAATTATAAAATATAATACTTCCAGGATGTTTGGGATAGGTTCCAGCTTCATAGGAGTTAAGATGCAGATTCTAGATTGGAAAAATTTCAAACTTAGCCAAATTTCAGGATTCAGTAAGCCTTCAGTAGGGTTACCTCCCACAATCCATCATGGATTTCTAAGGTCAAATTGAAGATATCAAAAGGATTCCCAAAGGGTTTAACTCATTTTATCACAAATCACTTGGTTTCGACCCCATCTCTACGATAGACTTAGCTTAGCTCTCACCCAAATCTCTCTCTCTCTCTCTCATCACCCTCTCTCTCCTCCTTATCCTCTCTCTCTCTCTCTTCACATCACCCTCTCTCCCCCTCTCTCTCTCTCTCTCCCACACACACACATCACCCTCTCTCCCCCTTATCTACTCTCTCTCTCTCCTCTCTCTTTCATTACCCTCTCTCTCTCTCCCTCCTTGAGAGAGAGAGTGAGAGAGAAGGGATAGAGAGAGAGAGAGGGTAATGAAAGAGAGAGTAGATAAGGGGGGAGAGAGAGAGAGAGAGAGGGTAATGAAAGAGAGAGTAGATAAGGGGGGAAGAGAGAGAGAGAGAGAGAGAGAGAGAGAGAGAGAGAGAGAGAGAGAGAGAGAGAGAGAGAGAGAGAGAGAGATTTGGGTGATAGCTAAGCTAAGTCTGTCATAGAGATGGGGTCAAAACCAACTGATTTGTGATAAAACAAGTTAAAACCCTTTTGGAATCCTTTTGTCAGCTTCAGTTTGACCTTAGAAATCAATGATGGATTGTTGGAGGTAACCCTGCTGGAAGCTTGCTGAATCCTGAAATTTGGCTAAGTCTGGAATTTTTTGAATCTAGAATCTACAGCTTAACTCCTATGAAGCTGGAACCTATCCCCAAACATCCTGGAAGCATTATATTTTATAATTTATACAAATATAACTTAAAGTATAAGAAATTAAATAAATCAAACTTATACTTAAATGTTATATTTGTATAAATTACTCTCTCTCTGTCTCTGTCTCTCTCTCTCATCACTATATAAATCTATGTCTTACTATAGGGTGTGCACACTATGTAAATTTATGACTTTCATAGCGCGCTCGCGCTATGAAAGTCATAAATTTACATAGTGCGCATGCCCTATAGGGCATGTGCGCTTTGTAAAGGATTTGAATTTACCAATCCTAAGGCTTAGATTTGCCTTGGAGATCCAACCCAAAGGCTTGGATGATTGAAATAGGCCTGAGACGTGTTTTCCAGCAAACATATAAAAAAATGACATCTTTTTTTGTGTGCTCCTTGTCAGGTTTACTCCTGGCTCAAGAACGTAAAAATCAGACGACGTGATATTGCAAATCTCTTTGTTAGCTATCTAAGCATATAATTTATTTTGAATTCTGATTATGTTAAGTTTTTCAACTCTAATTGCTTTTGTGTGTATGTTCATTTTTTGTAAAAAGCCAACATGTAGTATTTTGGGCATAGATTTTGGCTCGTTCATCGAATTTTGCAATAAGTTACATTTTTAGAAACTAGACTCCATTCTACACACTTTTAAAAAAAAATAAATTGATTTTTTATTAGTTTTAAATGATTTCTAGGGTGAGCACACATAAATTTCATGTTTTCAGGATGTGTGCACTTCGTAAATTCATCAAAAATTATACATTCATCAAAAAATTAACAAAAAAATCTAGGATAAACTATGTGGTGTTAGCTAACTTTTCACTAGAGCGATTAAAAAAATTCAAAAAAAAAGTGAACATTTTAGGGGGAGCACACCAACGCTATGTTATGTTTTTGGACAAAATACATGACCACTTTTTGTGCTCCCCCTTTTTTAGGGCCTTATATGCACCATTTTCAAAATAATTTAGTAGTTTAGGAACTAGATTCAAAGTATTACAACTCTTGTTTTTGTCACATCTTAAAATTTTGAGTCTAACTATCTTCAATTTATTGTTGAAGTTCAGAGTTTGTTGATTTCAGAAAAAAAGTGGCATCTTATACCCCCTTTTTGGTCCCCCATCTTTGTGCACTTACCCTTCTTTAAGACTCCACACCTTAGGTTTCCCTTCAGCAAGTCCCAAATCCACCATATCAAACAAGTTCTTGGTTCATGCTTGTTTAAGATTGCCAATTGGTTGGACTATCAACAAATACTTGATGACTCTAATTAGAGGATTCTACCATCAATTTGAATATTTGACACTTCTAGATGTAAAAACCCCAAATTGGTCCCAAAACCCCCTAGAAACTAGGGCTTGCCCAATGGTCTTGTCTCCCAACACCATAGAAACTAAACTAAAGTTGATTCACCATCATTTTACCATCCTATGATGGATTCATGCATAAAATACCCCCTCCAAAGGCTAGAACGTCTACTATTGTACCCTTGCACCAATTTGATGACCCTTATACACCCTTCAAACTCATCAAACTCCTTCAATCACTCTCAACTTGCAAACTCTTCAACCAAAACCAACTTCAACACATAAACCCAAGCCAAAACCAACTTCTAAACAAGGCCTACCATAAACACCACATACAAAAAACCTAAAATCTTCCAACAAAACCTAACCCCAAAGCAGTAGGAAACTTGGTATGTTTTACTATTTTTTTTTTTGAGAACTAATGCTTCTAGTGAATCCAAATTTGAATATTTGAGAGCCCACAGATCTAGATTTCAACCCTTTTTTTCTTCCTAATACTACTCTTCCAGATCCAAATCGCGAGCCCATAGGATTGGCCAAGAGAAAAACTGTGATTGTATATCAACTGATTACAAAATGTTTAGTTGAGGACAAAATATTGCAACGATCAAGAAGAAAATTGGCTATGGAAAATCTAGTTATGAATTTATTAAGAATGAAACTATTAAGGATTGCATGATATATTACTTAACGGTGCAAGGAATATTCTTGATGAACATGGGATTGCAGCTACATCTATTCAATATACAGAGGAAGATATAGAAAATCTTCTTAATAGAGATATTAATGTGAGAGAAAAGGACATTTCAAAAGAAAATGGTTATCTTGGTGCCATCCAATGTATGCCAATTACTTAGGACAAAGAGACAAAGCCCACAGTTAATGGGAAAGAGTGGGAAGAGCTTCTTGGACCCATGATAGAAGTAATAGATAAGGAAGAAGAGCTAGGAAGGGGAAAGCGGCAAAGGAAAGAAGTAAGATATGCATGTGACCCTATGTCAGATGATGATGATGATTACTCACCATCTGCTAGTAGTTGAAGTAGTGACAAAATCTCTTTAGTGCACATGTACACTGACAACAAAAATTCAGATAGAGAAGTAACAAGTGTTGTGGAATTATCCACAGAGCAATGTGAAATGAAGCCTCAAATTGGTTCATTAGCAGGCAAAGAATTTGGTCATGCACTTCATTCTAGCACCACAAATATTTCTATTAGAAATGCCTATTCATCAATGGCCTTTCATTTATGGGACTTGGGCATTATCCTTGAAATGTAAGTTCATTGCCACCTTTGGCAAGGCAGTCTCACTCCTCATTTTACAACAAAGGGCAGCCATCTATGGTCCAAGGTTTTAATTCAGTTGACAAGTGGAGAGCTTCTCAAGGTATTGATCTCTTTCGTAGAGAAGTTCCTGCTTCATCTCAAGGTTCTCGTTTAGGTGACCAACTCCTTCAAGGTCCACAAATAGACCCATTAATTTCCCAAATTGGCTCGTTAGCAGGCAAATAATTTGGTCATGCACTTCATTCTAGCACCACAAATATTTCTATTAGAAATGACTATCTATCAATGGCCTTGTATTACGGGACTTGGGTATTATACTTGAAATGTAAGTTCATTGCACCTTTGGCAAGGCAATCTCACTCCTCATTTTACAACAAAGGGCAGCCATCTATGGTCCAAGGTTTTAATTCAGCTGACAAGTGGAGAGCTTCTCAAGGTACTAATCTCTTTTGTAGATAATTCCTGCTTCATCTCAAGGTTCTCGTTTAGGTAACCAACTCCTTCGAGGTCCACAAATAGACCCATTAATTTCCCAAATTGGTTCATTAGCAGGCAAATAATTTGGTCATGTACTTCATTCTAGGACCACAAATATTTCTATTAGAAATGACTATCCATCAATGGCCTTGCATTTACGGGACTTGGGCATTATCCTTGAAATGTAAGTTCATTGCCACCTTTGGCAAGGCAGTCTCACTCCTCATTTTACAACAAAGGGCATCCATCTATGGTCCAAGGTTTTAATTCAACTAACAAGTGGAGAGCTTCTCAAGGTACTGATCTCTTTCATAGAGAAGTTCTTGCTTCATCTCAAGGTTCTCTTTTAGGTAACCAACTCCTTCGAGGTCCACAAATAGATTTCCCAAATTGGTTTGTTAATAGGCAAAGAATTTGGTCATGCATTTCATTCTAGCACCACAAATATTTCTATTAGAAATGACTATCCGTCAATGGCCTTGCATTTACGGGACTTGGGCATTATCCTTGAAATGTAAGTTCGTTGCCACCTTTGGCAAGGTAGTCTCACTCCTCATTTTACAACAAAGGGCAGCCATCTATGGTCCAAGTTTTTAATTCAGCTAACAAGTGGAGAGCTTCTCAAGGTATTGATCTCTTTCATAGAGAATTTCTTGCTTCATCTCAAGGTTCTCGTTTAGGTGACCAACTCCTTCGAGGTCCACAAATAGACCCATTAATTGGTAAAAGGGTAGATGCAATTTTGGAAAGAGTATCCCAATTGAAGAGTAATGGAAATTCCAGTGAGCATGAAGTTATTGCAGATACAATGGGTGTATCTCCTCCACTGACAAATATAACTACTTCCAGAGACTTGAGTTTAAATGGAGACTGTCTGTTCCCAAACATGCCCCAGTCGAGCAAATGAACCAGATGTTGCTTGAGTAAAGAAGATAGTGGTTTATTAAAGCATCTACATTATCCCACTTGCTATCAGTTACTACTTTTTGAGCAGCTTGCCAGCTGCTTCTATGTGGGATTTCTATAATATATATTGTTCCTCATGCAAGTACTAGCCATGCACAGTCATTCCAATCCCCAACCGATGACTCCATGCTGAAGTGTCCCTCAAGGTCCCTTAAGCATGAAATCAGTGATCTTTTTTGGGTCGTATCTCAGAGCTCGTGCAAGGTAGCATTGATCCATCAATAGCTACAAGACCATATTGCTGGGGCCTACAAAAGCCTGTCTCAATTTTGGAGATTCAATTTCATTTAAATTTGCAAAACATTCTTGGTCGGTGTCACAACTCAAAGTGTTCCTCAGCTGAAACGGCCAACGTTGCGTATCTTTCCAACCGTCAGTCATAGCATCGAACTGTCAGTTCCAATGGCTCTGAATGGTCAGGTAAACGCTATTGGCAACCTTGTTCGGCACCCACAATCGTTCAATCCCCGCCGACGACTCCGTGCTGAAGTGTCCCTCAAGGTCCCTTAAGCATGAAATCATTGATCTTTGTGGGGTCATATCTTGGAGCTCGTGTGACATAGAATCAATCCATTAGGTGCTACGAGACCATGTTGTTGGGGCCTACAAAAGCTTGTCTCAATTTTCAGAGATTCAACTTATTTTAAATTCGGCAACACATTCTTGGTCAGTGTCAAAACTCAAAGTGTTCCTCAGCCGAAATGGCCAATGTTTCATATCTTTCCAAGCGTCAGTCATAGCATTGAACGGTCTATTCCAATAGCTCTATATGGTCAGGTAAATTCTAGTGGAAACCTCATTCACCACACAAAGTCGTTTGAACACCACCGACGACTCCGTGCTGAAGTATCCCTCAAGGTCCCTTAGGCATGAAATTAGTGATCTTTGCAGGGTCATATCTTGGAGCTCGTGCAAGGTAGAATCAATCTATCAAGTGCTACAAGACCATGTTGTTAGGGCCTACAAAAGCCTCTCTTAGTTTTTAGAGATTCAACTTATTTTAAATTTGGCAACACATTCTCGGTCAGTGTCAGAACTCATAGTGTTCCTCAGTTGAAATGGCCAACATTGCATATCTTTTGAACTGTCGATCGTAGCATCGAACCATCAAAACCAATAGCTCCATATGGCTGGGTAAACGCTACTGGAAACATCATTCACCACACATAGTCATTCAAACCCCGCCGACGACTCCGTGCTAAAGTGTCCCTCAAGGTCCCTTAAGCATGAAATTGGTGATCTTTGCGGGGTCATATCTCAGAGCTCGTGCAACATAGAATCAATTTTTTAGGTGCTACAAGACCGTGTTGTCGAGGCCTACAAAAGCCTATCTCAATTTTCATAGATTCAACTTATTTTAAATTCAGAAACACATTCTCGGTCGGTGTCAGAACTCATAGTGTTCCTCAGTTGAAACGGCCAACATTGCGTATCTTTCAAAAGGTCATTCGTAGCATCGAACTATCTATTCCAACAGATCTGAATGGCTGAGTAAATTCTAGTGGCAACCTCATTCACCATTCATAGTCATTCGAACCCCACCAACAACTCCGTGCTGAAGTGTCCCTCAAGGTCTCCTAAGCATGAAATCAGAGATATTTGTGGGGTCATATCTTGGAGCTCGTGCAAGGTATAATCTATCTGTTAGGTGCTACAGGACCATGTTGTTGAGGCCTAAAAAAGCATGTCTTAGTTTTTAGAGATTCAACTTCTTTTAAATTCAGCAACACATTCTCAGTCGGTGTCAGAACTTAGAGTGTTCCTCAGCTGAAACGGCCAACGTTGTGTATCTTTCAAACCATTGGTCGTAGCGTCGAACCTTTTATTCCAACAACTTTGAATGGTTAGATAAATGCTACTAACAACCTTTTTTGGCACACACAGTCGTTCAAACGACACCGACGACTCCAGGGTGAGGAGTAGGATGATTGCAAATATGTATTCTAGTGTTTGTCATTAACAATCAGTCAGTTAGGGGACAATTAGAAGTTAGTTTGTAAAAGCATGAGGTTTCACATCCACATTTGTCATAATAATCTTATTAATAAAAGAACTCTTGCCAACATTAGGGTACCCCAAGAATCCTTATATTATGTAATGTCCCCGATTTAGCAAGTACCCATGCTTGCTATTGTTAGTTCATTAATGCGATTCCCGTGAGCTGATGGAATGTTTAGGGGATCTCTATGTGCACTTACTATTTATAGTAAGTCAATTAGTGGCTCCTATTTTAGGCAAGGTAGTTAGATTTCGGTTTGATCTTCATTCTTTTTCAGTAGGGTTCATAATGTGCATCCGTCTTCATATCTTATACGATTAAGCTTGGCTTAATTTATTATCATGTTACTTTATGTTCTAATTAAAAAGTGTGTGCTTGATGCTTCAAGGCACTTAAGTGAGAAGTGTGTATTTGAAAATGGAGTTTGGTGTGATGAAGTAGATTGAATTTTTTGCTTAAAAAGCCTTCGACTTGCGAAAATGGATTATGTTATATTTTGATGAAATGGAGAATTTTGTAATGGTTTGAAATGCTAAGGAAACTAGGGTTTAATTTCCAAGAAGAATGTTCATTCTTCCAGGCACTGTGTTGTGAGATGGAGTCTTGTGCCATCAAATAATACTAAGAATGCCATTGAGTTTCAAAAGTGGTGGGCGACTACCAAATTTGGGTGCATTTCTGGTAGTGTTGTGAACTAACAGCAGGAGGTTTGTTTCTCGAATGTTTTAATATAGAGACTGTAGCGACCAGACTTAATTATCATAACCGCAGGGTCTTTCAATTCTCTACTAGGCGTAAGTATTCTGAAAATGGTTCTTCCCAGCAGGTGTGGGTTTGATAACATTATCGAGTGTGTGAGTTGATGCTTTGCTATTACATTCCAGTAGCTGCAAATCCAATAACAGAAGTTGTGTGAGCAATTTCAGTTGGAGATTATACTTTTAGTCATAGTAGATGAAATAACAGGTGCATGAATGTTATTTTAATTTGAGGAGATTATGAAATATTAGAAATTATAATAATGAACATGGAGTTTCAATTTATCGAATGTCTTGAAATTTAAATGAAGAATTTTCAACCAAGCTATAAATAAATTGTTGAAGCATTAGTATCTGGATTTGTCAGAATTTCTTTAAAAAATTATCATTGCAAGAACAAGAGCCACTTAGGCTTCTTACATATTATATTTATGCATTTATGCATTCATTTTATTACTTTTGTTATTATTATAGTTAAGGAATTGATTGTTATTGAGGACAGTGACTGGCATTTATAGCACAGTCAGCAAGTTAAACATACAAGCATAACTATAAGGAATGGGGAATTTACAAAGCAAAGACATAAACATAAACATAATTTAGTATACATCAATACACCAAACACATGAATTGCATACCTAAAACATTAAAAAAAAATATTCGTAGGGCATGAAGTCAAATATATATGTCCAATAATGTCATACATTGAATATATTCAATATAGTAAAATTGGCTTCCTCAAAGCCAAATGGATGTACAACGTATCACTGATACAATATACAAAAATATGTCCACTAATGCCATATAGGCATACAATCCATATCCCTAATCTAGTCCTTTCCTACTAGGGGAAGAAAACAAATCCTGAGCTATCTTCGATCATTGCGTCGATGGAGATGCAGTGGATGCCATAGTCTTCCGAGTGCGCTCACTCATCCTCCTTTCTAGACCCTTCTGTAGCTCGACCTGATTAAAAAATAAATTAGATAGAGATAACTAATATACATCAAAATTGAATTATACAATGACATAAAATTGAATATTGGCTTACCGCTAGCAAATAGCCACTATGTTCATCCACCGAAGGCGCATGCTGGCGATCTAGAGTCATAAGTCCCTACAACAATGATCAAAATAATAATTAAAATACATACATGGATATCATTATAAAATTCAATACAAACTATTAAAATAAAAATTAAAGTTAAGTGATCTCTTTCATACCTCAGTCAGTGCTTCAGAACTAGCTACTGCTGCAGCTACTCCACGATCCAAAGTATCATGGATAGAAGGAGGAGTCTCTGATGTCAAAAGCTGAAAATGAAACAAAAAAAGTAAATTATGTAGTTATCAAGATTACATATATTTTTTACAACCCTACTAATGAGTAAATGATATCTCCGTGAAGGTTCCACCACGTCCTCTGGTGTGCAGTGTCGAAGTCGAAGCTCCGACATTCAACTAGTGCACATGTACATGGAAAATTATAAGATAACCATTCATATAAGAATGTACTATTGACATGTTAATTATAATGCATTATTACATGTATACTTGTGGACTCAATGGTGACCTCACAAACCCAGGTGAAAGAATGTAATCATCATGCCTCTGGATTTTGATCATAATTTGTCTAGTACTTTAGTCATTCATTCATTAATTAAATATGATCAAGTAAATCCAATTAATATGCAAATAAAGATACCTCGAGGAAAGTTGCATGATTCCCTTCCATGTCTGTTGTGAACGTCGACGGTCCACCAGTGCACATCTAATGCACATGCACAATAAGTTAGGATACAATTATTCATATAATTACATAATAATCAAATATGTTAATTAAATTTTTTATTTGATACATACTTGTGCAATTGATGATGATGTGTAAAAGGGGACATTAGGATCATTACCACTTCCACTGCCACCGCCACCACCACTAACACTCTTGCCCTAAATTTTCACCATAAACAATAGATACTAAATTAAATAGTTATTCTTTTATAAATGAAATATGATCAAAGAAATTTAATGAACTTGGAAATATTTACCTGTGTCAATGCCAAATGTCGTATTTAGAAAGTTATCAGTCATCAATCCAGAATCCTCTTGCTCTCTCTCGCCAGTACCAAATGTGCACAAGCATCCACATGACCGATAAATATGCCCCGTCGAGGATTGAACATAGTCACCCTCAACTAAAGGAGTGGCACACTGAATGAGAGTCTGTGTCAGAGCACTAATCATGCCTAGTGTGTCTATCTCTACATGTTCCTTCACAATGGAATGAATACTAACATGATCCAACAGTGGCTTGCCACTAACAACCCTAGGTGTGTTAGGGTCATGATGTGCCCTGCTCAATCAAATGATGAACCCCCTCCTCTACCCTGAGAATCCAGCATGTCAAAATAATTTGGCACCTCCTTGAGTACAAACTTGCAATAGAGTTTCCTCAAGAAATATATAGGAACCTCATGATTGTTACAAGGAGGTGAATCAAAGACCATCCACCACCTCTCCCAAAAATTGTTTTTAATGTCTTCATTTATGCACCAATGAATTGGGAACCTCCTTGTTGTAGTTCTAAGAGTATTTGCATCCCTTGGTTTTTTAAATAGCTGGCAAATGTCATCTTTTGTGATTTTTTTCTTTTTTATGTCCACATAAGATAATTTATTTGCATAATATTGTTTTTGTTCTTCTCTTTTATCCCGTCATAAATTAATTTTCCCACTAACTGCACTTACATGGGTCAAGATTGCTTCCAATGATTTTGCAAGTCTTTCCCTTCTAGGATTTGTACCACTAGAATCTTTTAACCTATTAATTAAAGATTCTAATTCTTTTTTCCCTCTTTCAATTTGGTTCAACAAATTTTGTTGTGTTCCAAGAGGAGGTTTCTTGATTGGTGGAGGCAATTGAGGTTCATTTTCTTCATTTCTTTCTTCATTTGGTTCTTCATGAGGAGATGGAGGGTTTGGTGGAGGGAGATTATTTCTTCCTGGCAATTAAAAAAACTACATTTTAAAATATTGATTACACAACAAATTTAAACAAAAACAAATTTGAACAAAACAAATTTAAACAAAAACAAATTGCAACAAAACTAAAATTTTAAAACAAATAAGAGGCATGATAAGTTGTAAAAACACTTACCTCTTCTCCCGGATCAAACTTGACAACGTCGTGGAGCCATTTAATCGATGGATGAACAAAAATAATCGACTCACAAGAAACTATAATAGGGCATGTGCACTTTCAAATCTTCTCTTAGCTAAAAATGCAGGTTTGAGAAAGAAAAATGAGCTCAAACCCACGTGCAGCAAAAATATATAAGTTTTTACAAAGGGCATACACCCTATAGGGTGTACACCCTTTGGCTTGGATTTCCCAAGCCTAAGGCTTGGGCAACCCAAGCCATAGGGTGTGAGCCCTATAGGGTGCATGCCCTTTAGTGCGTGCACACTATGCGTGATGGGGGGCCAAAAAGAAAAGTGGCATTTTTTTGGTCCCCCATCTTTGTGCACTTACCCAAATAGGATGCTGACTTAAGAAATCAGCTCATTAAATCTTTAGAGGACCTCTTTGGAAATAAAATTTTTGACAGAGTCATGATTCTTAAAAGAGCATCCAAACATATAAAGACTGTGAGGGACCAATATAGAAGTGCTCTAAAGGATAACCCAAAGTACGAGCATCCTCCTATGATTCCTCTGATGGAGTGGAATGAAATAATGGAAGATGCAAAAGAGAAAAGGCTAAAGGGTAGTGGAATTCAACCAGAAGATGAAAAAAGAAGGTATGTCATGATAGTATTAAGTAGAATGTAATCATGCACTAATTAGTGATCTTTGTAAATATATAATCTAACATGTTTCAAACTTTTCATAGACTGCAAGACACATCAAAAGCCACACAAGCGAGATTAACAAATGTTGGCCAACACAAACTTGGCTCTAGTGGCTATATGAAACTTCACTCTTGACTTGTAAGCAGCAACATTGCAATTTCATATCAAATTTTTATATGTAAGGTTGCAAACAATTATGTTTAATCAAATCATACATGTAAAAGTGACAATATTAAACAAAAAATATAGGGCACAAAATTCAATGTAGAGCCCATGGATGAAGACAAGAGAATAGCCTTGAAGGAAGGCTATGAAGTCATGGTTGCACGCCTAGGCCAAGAATTCGAAAGCCACAATGAAGAATCTGCTGCTCCAGATGAGACATAGGTAAATTGGTCAAATGAAAAGAAAATCAAATTGAATAGTTAATTTTGAACATAAATTGACTATTTCATGATAACAATGCGCATGACATTTCACTACAGCCTTCAAATCCTATCACAAAACCTGGGCGTGATGAAGGCCATGATGTGCACCACAGTGTTGGAGGTATTAATTTTCTATTGGAAATAAATTACATAATTATTAATAGAATTTAACATCTTTAATTACAATTTGTTGTGTAACCTTTTTTAAAATATTTTAGAGCATGTTGAGCATTTTGAGGTGGCGGAAGATCAAAATGTTATTGTACATGATGATGTGGCATTTTTAGGTAAATAAAAATGCATGTTATGTTCTATTGGTTAATGAAATACATGTAACAGTTAAAAAGAATATGCGAATTTAACTCATTTACTTGTTATTGCAGCAGACCCCCCTTTAGTGCAGCAACATCATCCTCCTCGAGACATGAGGAAGCATCATAATTTGAGATCACAACCACAAGAGGAGGAAGATAATATTGATGCTCCTCTCAGCCTTTACCTCAATAAGAAATCTAAGAAAAACCCAAAAAAGAAATGATTTCTTAAAAACGCTCTTTGATAAAACTTGTTCGATTGACTTTGTTGGATAATGAAAGAATGTTGTTTTAAGTAATTATCTATGAATTTTGTGTATTAATATTGAATTATATGTCATGTTAATGGATATTTTTATGTGTTAATGAATTATTGATTAGTGTTGCGTATTAATGAATGTTATATCATATTAATGAATGTTATGTGATTGTATTGATTGAATGTTATAGTTCATAAATGGATGAATGAACTGTGTAATTAGATGTTAATGGGGAATTTAGAATGATGTTAGGGGGAGGGGGGTGAGGCTAGATGAGCTTCCACCTTCACGTGGTTGGCCTTGTTAAGCAGAGAATATTAAAGTATTCTCGAAACCAAGTGAAGCTCAAACTAACATACCTTCATTATTTAATCAATTTCATTCATTCTAGGTCTTTGCTCATAAGTGCATTTTGAATGTGTCATTGTCAAGGAACTATCAAATAAAAAACTAGAAGGGCCAATAGTCAACTTCTCATTGTCATTGTCTGGCATGATTCAACTTCATTTTGTTTAAGTATTCTCGTATGGAATGTGTCAACCTCTCTTGGCCTAATGTGGATTATTTCATTGGTTTGTGTTTTTGAGTAGGTGAAGTGTTAAATTAGTTCCTATCTTCTATTCTTAATTCATTCAAACTGTAGGAGGGCCTGATAGATATACTCAACATAGAATTGATTGCTAGTCTGGGAAATTGAACACATTGAGTCTTTGGCTTGAGAGAAAGAGTTGGGTAATGTTGTTTCTTGAGAATTGTTTAATTGTCCTCAGTGGCCTCTTTTTTCTTAATAGGTTATTATAGACAATTTCTTTTTGTTGTGGACAATTCTTTTGGTATCTCCTCATATTGCTAAATTTTGCTAGTTGTACTTTCTAAATACAGAATTATTTTGTGCACACTAGTTGAAATCCATATATTCATTGTGTTGATTTTGTTACACCCTTCATGACTGTAATGTTTAAGTTAAGTATTGATGCAATTTTCTAAAGTAGAAAATTCTATTGTCATTGTTATTTTTCTAGTGGTTCTGAGGAGATCAAGAATTATCAAGGAAAGATATTGAATTGGAAAGGAAAAGTTTCTGAGAGGTTACAAATATTGAGTCATCAATTAGGTATACTTTTTTTAAAGTAATCACTATAGAAATGGTTAAGTTTTTCTAAATTTTTAAAATAAGTCATAATTATTCAGTATCATATTCTTAGCTACAAGTTTCAAGTCTTCATACCATAAATTTTAGAGCTCAACTCTTACGTGGACAAAGTTGTAGGTTATATTGAACCATCTGTTATCTTTTTTGACTCTTTAGTTGTCAGAAAGAATAAATTCACATCCTAGTTGTCATTGTGTTTGGGATATAAAGCTCTATTTAACTAAATTAATTCTTTTAATATTGAGATAAAAAATCTAAAAATAAAGCCTAGACTGGGGACTGCATAGAAAACTATCATATGAAGAACTACTGAAATGGTGGTATCAAAGTTCCTTACAAGCAATCCACGTATCAAAATCTAGTTGTAGGATTGAAAAAAAAAGACAAAATAAAAAAGTTCATAGGTCCATACAAGACACCCACCAAAATATAGACCATCAATTTATAGAACCCTTGCAAGATATCCCAAGGAATGATAGGTAGTGAAAACTAGATAGATAGAAAAAAGAACATAACCATATGTTGCCTCACCTGTTTGAGGTTAGCCAAACTCAGTCCAATTCTCTTAACAATGGTACATATCCATCCAAGTGCAACAACCTTCAAATATTTGCAATGGTAAAGAGAATCCCCATATTTTATCAGCCTAACATAGTCTTTGGCCACTTTGGCAATGAGATTGCGAGCAATATTGATCTGGACAAGGGCCAACTTGTAGTGATCTTTATCATATAAAACATTTAGTAGATCTCTATAAAATGGATGCACATCATCTTGGTGGGGGAAATCATCTTAGCAGATCTTCATAAAATGGATGCACACCATACCTATCAATTGAACTAGACTTTCTTTGTTGTAGAATTGATTTAGTATAGAATATTTTCCAGTAGGATTTTTTTTTTTAAAGAAAGGTTTTCATAGCATTATATACCACTTGAGAAAAAGTTTCCATAGCTAAATTTCCTTACCACCATTAATATTTCTCTAAAGACTTACAAGTTAGTAAGTCCTCGGCTAAAGGGATGATAAACTAAATAAAGTTTCAAACATATGAATAGATAAAACTCATACAAGAAAAAGCTGGAGCCAAATTGAATAGCATTGGCTATTTGTCAGTGGAAGGTCCCTGCTAGAACAGACACATTTGTCACTTCATTAAGATGACAATTGTGTACTAAGTTTCCTAACTGTATAAGTCATTATCATCTTTATTATCTACTCTATCAAATACATCTGAAGCACCAACAGGTCTATCTAGAAATCAAAATTCAAAACCAAACCCTTGAGATTGTTGTAGTGTTTTCTCAAAGGCTTGATACTTCCAAATATTAGCATCAGTGACACTTCTTCGGGCATATTTCATTGACTCCTCAAAATGAGCAGCCTTTATTTCAGCTACCTCATCACTATCATCCTCATCCATTGCCTCGAGGTTATCACTTCTTTTTCTTTCACGTTCAATATCCTATAAAAGTGCAAAGGAAAGAGAACATGATAAATTGAAATAATAAGATACAAGTTGAGGAAAATTGAATCAAAAACTGTAAAATTCTAACAAACCAGTTCAAAAAATACCATTAAGAAATTCATAACCAAATCTAGTTTTCAAAAACTACCACAATTGAAAGTCACCTTCTCAATATTTTCTCTAATAGCATACTTGCAAGCCCACTGACAAATCTCTCTGTAATATCACCTCCACTGAATCCTTGGGTATAATGAGCCAGTGCCATTAGGTCCACATCCTTTGAGATGGGTGATTTTCTCAAGCAAGAACTGAAAATTTAATAATGTGAGAACTCATTAGGTAAGGGAATATAAATCATCTGGTTAAGTCAGCTAGGCCTTAGCAATGCAGGATCGATGATATCGGGTCTATTTGTAGCACCAATAATGAAAACTGTATTCTTGGCTATCATACCATCCATCTGTGTCAACAACTGGTTAAGGACTCTGTCCGTAGCACCACCAACATCCCCAACACTACTTCCACACTGTAAACATGCAAACCAATTATGTATCACCAGTCAGAGCCTATCTCTCAAATAGTTCAAAAAAAATGAAAAAACCCACAGTTTCACACAGAGTAGAGCACATGGATTGCTAGAGCCCAAAGCAGTCTGGAAAATAGAACGAGAAGGGACCCACTGGCAATAAGCAGTAGAATGAGTATGGACACCTGAAGATAAATATCTAGACTAATCACCGATCAAGATGCCATTGGTGATTAGTCTGGATATTTATCTTCAATTTTTTTAAAACATTCTGTATTTCGTCGAAATTTTGACTCGCTGTCATCGAAAGTCTGACCTAGTTTGGTCTAAAAATTGACCATTTTGTGTTGAAATGTGGCATCGTGGGTTTGGCATCCTGGTTAGAGCCACCAAATATTTCAACCAATATTGGTCTAAAGTGTGATAAAATTTTGTCAAAATATGACTACCGTGAGTTTGGCATCTTAGTCGGAGCTGCCAAAATTTTCAACCAAAATTGGTCTAAATTGTGACCAAGTATTCGACTAATATTTCACCACTATGGTCGAATGTTCAACTAATATATGGCCACTTTCTAATGTCATTTTCTACCAATATTGGTGTTGATCATTCTATGGTTGTAGCTATAGGTCAATATTTCAACGCTGATAATAGCGACGAACCATTTGGTCAACTCTTTGATCGAGTTGGGTAGAAACTTCGACCAATCATCCGTCGAAAAATGGTGAAAAATGTACTATTGATATCTGTTACCATCTTCAATATTTTTTCTTGTGTATTATATGTACTTTTTTGTTCTTTGAGCAACTGAGAGTCTGTCTCGATTATATCTTTGTATTAAATATATATTTTGAAATAACTGCCTAGGCAGTCGATGAGGCCCACACCTATTGAATTGAGGTATTGTATCCATTCTCATGTGATTTGTGCCATATGTCTGTCTTGATATATATGCTTCATAATTTGTTCATTGGAATGAAGTGCTAGATCAAAAATATCTTCTGTTTGATTTGATGTTTGGGAAGAGATATGACCAAGCATTTTTTTGATGTAATATGATAGATGATTGACAATAGATTTTAGCATGTTCTTTTCATCTTTCAATTGTTCTAACCTTTCTTTTACCTCTTGATGTGTGAATTCTGACATATCAACTATACGATCATCAAAAGCAGGTCCTATGTCAATTTGATTGACATCAAAATCTTCTGCATTGAGAGCTAAAAAGTGATTGTCCTGTTTTGGTTCTGCAACTTGTATTATTACATGCCCTGTTTCTTGATGTTTTTGAAGAGTGGCTAGTTTGCCTCTTTGTTTTTTTTCTTCGAACTGTTAGTTTTGTTAATGATTTGTGAAACTAAATCTTGAGGAATTTTATCCTCTCTTCTTTTTCTTTTTCTTTGTATTGTTTCTTCTAACCATGAAGGAGTGGCTAGAATTTTTGAGGTAAAGGATAAACTTTCAATATCAAACAATCTTCTGACTATTGTAGGGCTTTCTATTTCTTGAGCTAAACTTTGAAATTTTGATAGTATATTTTGATTACATGTTATATTTGGCTGAATAAATTAAGTTTTTTTAGTTGGTGGATCTTCTTTGAAAGATTGGTCTCTTGTATTTTGTTCTGATAGACCTATTTCTTGTTCTTGATTTATATTGTCTATTTCCTCTTGAGTGTCCTTGTCAATTAATGGAAGTGAACCGCTGCCACACGTGCTACTTATACCTCTATATTTTTCTGGTGGTTGATCATCTCCACCTGTGTATTGTTGATTGGACTGAACTGTTGTCTACATTGTTGCTAATGGTAGTTGCGCTGATGTTGTTGTTTGAGCTTGTGTTGATGATTTCCCTTATGTTTGTGTTGTCTCTTTTTCTATTTTCTTGAACTGTACCCATCTCTTTGTCCTTTTAATTATCTGTTTTATTTTGTCTTCAAGATTATCTAATTCTGGCTCTTGAATCTGTAGAGGTTGCAAAGCTGTCCCTTTTATTTTTGTCAAATAATGAGTGGAAAGCAGATTAGATTGATCATCATAAAATCCTTTGACATCTATTACAATATTATATAGTCGAATATGTTCAATTATGAGGCAGGACCATAATCTTTCTCTCATTTCAAAGTCATCTTTACAATTAGCCTGAAAATCTTCTAATGAAGGTATGTGATTAAAATTAGGGCCTAGTTGCAGGTTTTCTTTTATATAATTGGAAGGGTCAAAATGATGCCTGATAACTTTATATTCATCAAATTTATATTTTGTTTCAGATGATTTGATGAGATTCATTGCAGAACAACTAGAAAAGCATGTATAAGGTCCTATGGAAATCAGAAAATGAATACCTGCATTATGTCGTTCATTGCATTTGTTGTTGACCTTGATGATTTGTCTGCATAACTCTATCAAAACCATTCTATCATCTGTATATTTTGGCAATTTGAATGGAAGCCATCGAAAGCTCTAATCCTGAAATATGTAAATGTAGGATATTGTGTATAATAGCTTCCAAAGTGCATTATTGTTTGTGTGGCTGCATCTGATAATCTGCATTCTAGACAACCTTGAATTTCATGGCATATCTTCATTGTAAAAAATCATTAATCCTTTTGTAATGTAGAAAGTTGTTTTGGAGTTGTATGCAAGGGTAGAAATCATAAATTTGAATATGTTCATCATAGTCAGTAACACTAGGTAGGTTGTTTCCTATATGTTGACATGCTAGGGCATAGATGAGGTAAGATGACATTGCAAATTTGTATAAATGCTTTGCTGAGACAAGCATTTCAGTAAGTCTATCACTTACTAGTTGTGCCCAATCTATATAAATATTATTTGCACATATAGATTGCACAAGGAAAAACCAGTATTCTTCAAAATTTAGGGCTTATTCGATTCCTCTGATTCTGTGTAGAAGTACTAGAATGTCTACAATCTCTTTTTTAAGATTTGTTCTGTATAGGGTTTTTGTTAATTTTGAACTGGCTACTCTGATGGTTTCAAACCATTTTGTTGAAATTATTACTCTCCATTTTGACCTTTTCCCATTAAAATTTGAAGCTGCCAGAGAGAAATTCCATTGAGAATATTGTTGTCTTGAAGGTAAACCAAAGAATTTGTGTATTGAATCTTTGTTCAAACTGATGACAACTTCGTTGTTGTTTTTTTATTTCTCTGGTATCTGGGTCAAAATTTTGAATGCATTCCATAATGAGATTCAGTACCTGAATAGCAATTGGAAACCCTGCAACTTGTATTAATCCACTGGCAATCAGACTTTGTGTAATGGGATGAACTCGTTGTGAATTTATTCTTTCATGTAGATCATTTAAATTGTAAAAATGCAGGTTTGAATCCATGATTTCTTTCCATGCACATTTTCTATTCCGTCGAGATGACCATAAGTATTCAGTTTGGTAATCATTCTGTAAAGGGTTGTAGATTGCAATGCGAACTTTTGATAAAGTGCTTATTTTGTTGCAGTGATGGATTTATTGGATTTTGTCTGTTTGGCTAGAATCGTGTATACAATATTTGCTTTATATTTGGTGTTGAAGATATTTACCAATTTCATAGAATGATGTGATAGATAGTTGGCTTTTAATAATTTTAGGTGATAATTTAATACTCATTTAAGATTTGAAAGGTAAATGGTATTAATGTTGTTATTTTCGAGGACAATTATTTTGCCTTTTAGCTATATACAGTATATGTATTAAATATATAGGGTATTATTAAAGTTTGTGTATTGAACGGTGTATGCCTTTATTTTCTTTTTTTCGATGAGCGTGTTTATGGAAAAACTGTCAGGACAATAAGTTTTGTGAAATTAGATAGTTGATATTGTTCTTGTTCTTTAAAATTTGTAAATGTGTCGTAGATTTTTATGTTTATATTATTATATTCTTTAAAATATTGTAATAAAAAATAATTAAAAATAATAAATATTGTAATAATAAATAATAAAATAATTGATTTTATCTTTCATTTATATGATTTTTTGAAGGATGGTAGTGCGGCTGTATGTGGTGCATTTTTAGTTCCATTCATTTATACATTTTCCAAGTTTATTTTAAAAAGTATAATTAATTTATTGTTTGTATATTTATATTTAACTAATTCAAATATTTATATTTATATTTATTATTAATTCAAAATAACTAATTAATCAAATATAAATCCATAACTAATTTATTATTTATATATCAATTAATTGTAATTTAGTAGTTCTACCAATCCATATTTTATATAGTCTAGATGTAAATTTTTTTAGTTTATAAATTGTAAAAAAAATAAAAATCATTAAATGATTGGGTAAAACATTTAAGGTCTTATAGACCTATGATATTATAATATATATTTATTTATATTCATATTTGTAAGGTTTTTTAATTTTAATTTTATTTATTTTTATTCATATTTGTAAGGTTTTTTAATAATTTTATTTTTAAAAACTTATTAAATTTAGTTCAAAATATCTATGTTTCTATTTGATTGTTAGTTTTTATAGATCTGTTAAAGACCTTATAAAGCATGTGTTTTAATAAATCATCGGGCGGGCAATAATCCATAGACTTCCTTCTTATGTAAGCTGATTATTTATGTTTTCCCTTACTCTTAGTCCCAATAATTTATGTTTATTTGCCTAAGTTATAACGATATTTTTACTAAGGTTTCGGCATTCATCAAAGCAAGTAATCTCCTTTCAATCCAACGGTTGTCGCACATTTGCAAAGCGAAGTATTATTCATTGCGATCTTGTGACAACCGTCGATGCAGAGGAGAACTCAACGTTTCTGTCATGTGGGATAGTTTTGTTTGAGTAAATCACAGATGTTCAACATGGAAGATCTATCGGTGTACATACAATGGGTCAGGTCATAGAGTATTTGTAAGAGACTGACAAGTTTCTTTTAATCCTATGGTTGTCATGCATTCACAAACCAAATATTTACTCATTGCGATCTTGTGACAACAGTCGATCTATCTTTGAGTCATAAGTTATCACTGTGGGTCCAGTCGCAAGGAGAAAGAGAAGATGGATGAAGTTTTATTTATTACAACTTTGTACAATTATTAAGTATTATAGAATTTAAATAATATTATATATTGGATAGGATTATAAATATTATATAAAGAATATATATTATATTTTTTTGGTAAGAATAAGTAATTATCTGATATATATAATGTAAAAAAGTTTAATTAAAAATTTATTGTACGCAAATTATTAATTCAGATGGCATTTGTTGAATTCCTTAAAGAAAAGTAAACAATAGAAAGGATTTCATATAATTAAAGTAGCTTAGATAACCTTATATAGGTGGTCTCTAAGAAGTAGGCTTAACTAATAGAGGAAGATGAATTCAGAATGTTTTAGTTAACATGATGACTCATTACAAGCTGTAGTAGCATATAATTCAGAATATGATTGTTCCTATTTTATTTGATTAAATCTAAATGTACATCTTTTGGTTATGTTAATAAGACAAAACTATTTATGTTCAAATGCTATATTCAATTCTATTTAATTAATTAAAATCTAAGATTATGCCTGCATACAATCGACATCAAATTTGCCAGTTATCAAGTATAGTATCTTGGATCTACAATTATGCCTACATACAAATCACAATCCACATCTAATTTATTACTTATGAAGTTTATTTGAGCATCATTATGACCTTCTTTGGGATGAACATGATATTTACATTTAATCCCACTATCTTGTCATGTTTTGCCTTTGTCGATAGATCTCTAGATAAAAGGACCTTAAGCTATATCTTTCAGAGTTTAAGCAAACACTATATTCTCTGAATCATTGAATAGCTTATCGTCACAATCTTCTATGCATTTTCAAATTAAGCTAGTGAATACAAAAGGACCTTTGATCGTTGAATCTCTTAATCTTTTCTACTTAAAGTTTGACTTTTGCAGATTGGGATAAACTTCACCATTATATTTAGCGAAAATGAAATAACCGCTATGCTAGATTAGTACATTTAATAGAATAATTAATTTTTTTGTACATGGTTGGTAAAATATAGCATTAGGATTTAACTGAAGCTTACATGCAAGAATTATAATAATTTATTTTCTTGAGAAAAGTTAATAAATTTGGATTTAGCATTCACTAACAACTAAATCCGATAATCGAAAAGAATACATTGAATTACAATATTTTCAATGATATTTTATTTCATAGAATTAAATAGATTAATAACACATAATTATAATTTATTAATATTGAAAAAAATGTAATCGCTCGTGAAGTTGCTTTTTTTTATTGAAATCAATGAAAAGCATATCCATATTTATAAAAAGACTACATTTTGTATAAAAAATTGATATTGTGAAATATATATTTTTTTAGAATAAGATTTACGCAAAAAAGATGTAAACGAGATATTTTAATAAGAATGTATTTTTTGTCATTTTTGAACAACTTGGCATATAAAATTGATAATCTGTTGTTCCGCTTATGTTATTTCCGGAACTATATGCTTTAAGGTACCTGAAGAAAAACATATAGAAAAACTAATATAAAATAGTGAAAAGAGTGTAATTGTTTTTTATGTTTAATAAAAAAAAATATGATAGTGAATACCTTATTTTTTTGTCAGCATGCAAAATTCTAAACTATCTTTCGTGTTTGTTGACGTAAACTGTGATGGCGTTTGGGATAGTTGATTGCCATGCTTAATCGAACTTGATTTTGTGTAGAAGCTTGGTAATTCCAATTTTTCTTCTTTATTTGTACAAAGACAGAACGTTGTTGTTGTGGAAAGACAACTGAAAATATTGATGCGGCTTCAATTTGCTTATATTGCCTGATTTCTTTACATAGAATTAGCCATTGATTTTCAATATCTTTTTTGTAAGCCTATTTGTCAATTGACATGGGCCATCACAGAAAAGGAAGAATTTCTATTTTTTTACTGTCTTTTACATTTAGAAAATAGTTACTGTAGTCAAATCCTAAACCAGGATGTGCGTATTGTAGCAAGAAATTTAGTGCGACAATCAAATCTTTAGGGAAAAGAGAGATCATTATAAAATGAGCAATGTCAACATTTTCTCCAATTTCTAAGCCCCAAGCCATTAAAATAGCGACAATATCAACATTTACCTTCCATCGATGAGTGGCATTATGAAATTCTTCACCTAATGTCCGTTGAACTGCTTGCACAATAGAGTTATTCTTGAAGAGTAATAAGTCTTTTAAATATATGTGGTCTACTCTTCCAAAGAAAGCTATTTGCTGTGTGCTGGTTTGAAAAGTAAATGTAGCTTCCATTGGTAAAATTTTTATGTGCTGTAATGATCTTTGCAAGGAATTCATTTTGTTGCTTATCCTTTTATAGTAATATTAGCTTTTAGAAATATAGGGTTTTGTATAAAATTTTGAAGAGTATTAATTAACGAAATCTTTATTAAATTTACTATGAATGTGCTTTAAATGTTCCATCTGTTGTGAGTTTATTTGATGTCAAATGTCCATGTCATCTTATGTGAAATCTGACACAGTTAAGTTATGTAATATGTGGTACACTTAAGAACTGAATAACATAATTATCAATTTTCAATATATTTGAAATTAAATATTGGAATAGAATTATTTTTTTAAAATATTGATGTGATACATTGTAAAATTAAATTTTGTAATTCGTATATAGATATATAATTTTACAATATTATCTAAAATTCTTACTAATGTTTTGAATTTTTAATTATAAAGTTATAAATATATAAGTGTGTTTATGATTTGGAAGTGTATTAATTAACTAAATATTTATCAGATTTGTTACGGATATATAGCTTTGTATAGAATTTTGAAGAGTATTAATTAACTAAATCTTTATCAGATGGTGTGCTTTAAATGTTGTGATTGTTTTGACTTTATTTGATGTATAAAATCGATGTCATCTTTTGTGAAATCTGACAGTTAACTTATGTTATATGTGGTAAAGTTAAGATTTTAGTAACATAATAAAATAAAAATTAATATTGTTTGAAATTAAATATTTAAATAGATTTTTTGTATTAGTTTTGTACCTTATACGATTGCATATATTGTAATTTAATTAAATGTTTTAGAAAATCAGTTTTAGATGTATCAAATTATTATATCAGAAATTGTTTAGGTTATGTGTTCAGCTTGATTGTATTTGTTTTATGGTCTATCTGGTATTTAATCTATTAACGATTTTGTATAATATTTGAAGATTATTAATTAAAGTAGTGAAATTTAGATTTTTTTTTTGTTACACATCTATTGAATTATATAAATCGTAATATTGAAATTGCGGGTGTTGAAGTAAGATAACGATAAATCTGAAAACGAACGCGTATGATTTTTTAAATATTTTTGTACTTTTTAAGATTGCAATTATTATAATTGAATGAAATGTTTTCAATTATCGGATCTAGAATTAATAAGCTAATTGATATGAAATCATTTACTTTTGAGGGTCTTATCACGGTCTTATCTTGTGACAACCGTCTCAGCTTCAGTTATCAATTGGAGATTACTATTTTTTATGATTGCAAATATTATGATTCAATTGATTCTGTTCAATTATCGGATTTAGTTGTTAGTGAGTACTAAATCTGAAATTGTTTAATTTTTTTAACAAAATCAATTATTACAATTATTGCATGTAAGCTTCACTTAAACCCTAATTCAATTGATTCTATTCAATTATCAGATTTAGTTGTTAGTGAGTGCTAAATCTGAAATTGTTTAATTTTTTCAACAAAATCAATTATTACAATTATTACATGTAAGCTTCACTTAAACCCTAATTGTCCAGATAAATTGGCTTAATTGTTTTGGCATTTAGCGCTCAAGCAGTGGCCATTGATCTTTGTGTTTGTCGTTTAGCGATTAATCGGATAGTCCGTTCACTTGATTTGGAGATTGTGGTAGTTAGATGTTTATCCAGCAATGTGGCGAGAAGGGTGATAAAAGAAGTTCGCTGGTAATATATGAGCAGGTTGTGGGCAAGTATATCGGAATTAGTTGTTAGTGACTACTAAATCCGACATAGTATATTTATTTTCAAATTTTTTTGAATGGTTTGACTGTTCCCTAGATACTTATATTTGGGCATGACTTTTTGAGAAATTTAAGGGGTCATGGTAAAGAAGGTAAGGTTATTAAATCATTCAGTGGCTGAATCTTGTGATAAAGGAAAAGTTGGACAAGGGAAAGGAGTTCTGTGATAATATATGAGAGGGGGTTGTGGGCAAGTATATGGGATTTAGTTGCTAGTGAGTACTAAATCTGACATTGTTTATTTTTTTCAAATATTCGAGAATGCCCTAACTGTCATTCAAAAGTTAGAGAAGGGAAACTATATCGGATATAGTTTCTAGCGAGTAGTAAATCTGACATTGTTTACTTTTTCCAAATTTTCGAGAATGCCCTAAGTGTGCCCTAGGTCCTTTTATTTGCACGTTACTTTTTTTGAGACACTTAAGGCGTAATTTACGCACGTTGTCATTTATTTTCGTAGTCTTCGCTGAAGGTTTCAAAGATTAAGCCAGAGCCGCCGATGTTCATTGAAATCAACAATTAGTATTTTATCTCAGTTTGTACTCTGCAGTCAATAAATAATCTGGTGACTCAGCGAAAAATAGTTCGCTCTATGTCGAACAGTCAGTGATTAAATCAAAGTTTTTAAGCGATTAAATGATTTAAATTTAATTAATCTTTAGTCATCTAATCTCTGAATCTGAAAAATAGGTAAGATAACATGTTCAACAATTTTGCGAAGCTAATTCTCATGATAAAATGGGTAACTTTTAAAGTATCCACCGATTAAGCGAAAGCCAGTTATGAAGATGGAGATCAACGGTCGGAATGTAATCTCAGAAAATAAGTAAGGTTAAGGATTTCATTTACCGATTCAAAGATAAGGGGAGTCGTTGAGTCTCATGGCTAAAGTTGAGTTAAGAGTTTCATTAAAAAACTACATGAATAAACCTTCAGTCGTCCAATCTGTAAGTAAAAAGTGACTTAATGAAATGATTGAGAGATCACGCAAAGTCTTAAGTCATTCAATCTGTGACAAAGAGGAAGGTTAAGCTAAATATTGAAAGATTCAGAGAGAGGTCCTAGTTGCTGGATTCCGGAATCAGGGAATATAACCTAAGAGATTTAAATAAGCTGATTTGTTAAATCCTTAACCAGAGTTACTTAAGAGGTTTTTATTCAGTACTCGAGAGTTTTATTGTTGATAATTCAGTAATCATTCATTTGCTCTTTGTGTATTTTTAAAATATAAGCTGTCAACATCTTATGTAACTAGTACCCGTTTTTAAAATTTGGTGTTACGTAGTTAAATGATGAGATGACTGAAAGAAGTTTGCAGAAATTTTGAGAACTCCTATGCATTAAATGATTGTGAAATTACAATAAACTTTAGTTTGATATTATTATTTTTCTTGATTTTTGTATATGATAATCTTTATTCAGACCTGCTGTATATAATTCATCTCAAATACAAAAATATTTTTCAATATATATATGTCTTTGCACATAGAAGGAGATGTGACTCATAAATGAGTCACGTCCCTTCAATACCGATGCCCTTTCATAACAAATTACCTTTACCGATAATCGAATATTAAAGACTGCACTTTACATATATTGTAACTACGATATATGTAAAGTGCAGTATCGTATGTTTTTGTATTATATAAGCCACGGGTAACATACTGCACGATATACATATTGTAAGATATGTATACCGTGCAGTATGTTATATGAATTAACAATCATATAACATATTGCATACGATATCCGATATATATATATATAACAGTCGGTATGGTGGCCGATATGCATAACAGTCAATATGGCATCCGATATATATCATAGTCGGTACTTGGTATAGCAGTCGATATTAATTGGTATGTATTATCGTATCAATAATACATATTAACAATATGTATTATTGATATGATAATATCATATCACATCAATAGTGCAGATCGATATATATATAAGGCTTAGTTATATTATTAAATATATATATATATATATATATATATATATATATATATATATATATATATATATATATATATATATATATATATATATATATATATATATATATATATATATATATATAAAAGTATATTGATAATATTAGATATACATAAATATGTAATATTATCAAGTATATATATATTAATATAGAATATTAATATAAAATTATCTAATCATAGCTATTCATTGTTAACACTCCCTCTTAGCTAGATAAGATAATTTTCACTTTATGTTAGCATCATATTTTTCATTTGAAATGAGGAATCACCATTCATTGTGACACCTAGTTTCCATATCATAAAGATATGAGGAATCACCATGCATTGTGACACCTAGTTTCCATATCCTAAAGATATGAGGAATCACCATGCATTGTGACACCTAGTTTCCATATCCTAAAGATATGAGGAATCAACAACTGATACCTATTTCCATATCACAACGATATGAGGAATCAACAACTGATACCTATTTCCATATCACAACGATATGAGGAATCAACAACTGATACCTATTTTGTATCACAGTAATAGTGATACAAGGATATATTAAATATAACATTATATCATATTTTATATAACCTCATTATGGTATGTGCACTAACAGATAATCTGTTTACCATAACAACACCACATTACAAGATCGTCATCTCGTAATCAAATACAAGTGTTCATTATCTAAGAAGTCGTCACCTCTAGAAATGTCCACAGGATGGATGAGCCCATAAAATAACATTTATATATTATATATAAAATCATATTACAATCATACCAAGAGTTTTCCTAAAGTGATCAACTTTCACCTTTGGAAGAGCTTTGGTGAGAATATCAGCAGTTTGATTTCCTGTACAAACATATTCCAACTGGAGTACCTTTCTTTCTGCCATATCACGAACATAGTGATAAGGAATCTCAATGTGCTTTGATCTATCATGAAATACAGGATTTACTGATAACTTGATACAGCTTTGATTGTCACAGAAGATAGTAGTTGGTGGTAGAGTTTTACCAAATAGTCCACTGAGTAGTTTCCTAAGCCATACTGCTTCTTTAGCTGCCATTGAAGCTGCAATGTACTCTGCCTCTGTAGAGCTTTGAGCTACTGAAGATTGTTTTCTACTGATCCAAGACACCATAGCTGATCCCAAGCTAAAACAACATCCTGAGGTACTTTTACGATCAATCACACTTCTAGCCCAATTTGAATCAGTGAACCCATGAAGGTTTAATTTTGTCCTATCATACTTGAGTCCATAGTTTAATGTACCTTGGAGATATCTCAATACATGTGTAGCAGCAGTAAAGTGAATTTCTTTGGGATCACACATGAACTGACTTAATGTGTTTACTGAGAAACAAATGTCAGGTCTGGTATTCCCTAAGAACATTAGAGATCCTATTAATTGTCTGTATAAAGAGATATCTACAGAAGGAGATTCTGATGTTGCTTCCTTTAGTTTATGAAAATTTATTTCCATGGGTGAAGACATGGGTCTACAATTCAACATGCCAAATCTCTTCAAGATATCAAGGGTATATTTGCCTTGATTCAAAATAATATAGTCTGATTTCTACCAAACTTCTAGACCAAGAAAGTAGTGTAGAAGACTTAAGTCCTTCATATCAAATTCTTTGGCTAAGTCTTTCTTACATTGTTGAATCAAATAGTCTTCCCCTGTAATCAGTAAATCATCAACATATAATATGATTATCAACATATCACCTTTGTTTACCTTGAAGTATAGATTTGGATCAGCATCATTTTTGGAAAATCCTAACTTTGTTAGATAGCTGTCTATTCTAGCATACCAAGCTCTGGGGGCTTGTTTAAGTCCATATAATGCTTTCTTCAACTTACATACATGTGTTTTAGGATCATGAATCTCAAATCCTTCAGGTTGTTATAAGTATACCTCTTCTTCAATACTTCCATTTAAGAAGGCTGTTTTAACATCCATTTGATGAACTTTCCAACTTTTGGCAGCTGCAATGGCTAGAACTGTTCTAATAGATGTGTAATGTGCAACAGGAGAAAATGTTTCTTCATAGTCAATCCCTTCCTTTTGAGAGAAACCTCTTGCTACAAATCTTGCTTTGTACTTTTCAATGCTACCATCAGCTGCATGTTTGATTTTGAATAACCATTTAGATGATACCACAGATTTTGATTTTGGTCTTGGTACAATATCCCACACATCATTCTTTATGATAGATTGATATTCTTCTATCATTGCATCCTTCCATACTTGTTGTTGAATTGCATCAGATACATTTGTAGGTTCTAAGTTAGAGAGTTCACTCATGAGTGCTGCATAGCTGGATAATATGGAAGGCCTTTTTCTTTCTCTGACTGTTCCTGGAGGAGCACCAAGAGTCTTTCCTTCTTCTATGAGTTTAGTGGCCCAAAGTGGTCTCTTCTTAGGATTTTCTAGTGTGGATAGATTTTCATCATTTTCTTCTTCCTCAGAGTCCTCCTTTTGAGTTTCCTGTGAAGTGTTTTCTTTTGATGGAACAAAAGTCTCTTGCTCTTGTGAATTTATACTTTTAGAGCAAGCTGTATCTTCCTCAAATATTACATCTCTACTTAATTCAACAAGGTTCTGCCCAGGTATATAAATACGATATGCTTTTGAGGTTTCACTATATCCTACAAAGATACCTTTCTTCCCAGACAGTTCTAACTTTGTTCTCTTTTCCTTAGGAACATGAATGTAGACTGGACATCCAAATATTCGAAGATTACTTATATCAGGCTTTGTCCCTGTGAATGCTTCTTCAGGAGTTTTATTTTCAATGTGTGAGTGTGGACATCTATTTTGTATGTATACGGCTGTATTTGATGCTTCTGCCCAAAGAGAGGTATCAAGGTTTTGATCAAGAAGCATTGCTTTGGTGGCCTCAATAATAGTTCTATTCTTTCTTTCAGCTACCCCATTTTGTTGTGGATTATAAGGTATGGTGTACTCCCTCTTAATCCCAGCCTCTTTACAAAATTGTTTGAATATTTCAGATGTGTATTCTTTTCCATTGTCTGTTCTCAAAATTTTAATTTTCTTTCCAGATAGATTTTCAGTAATAGATTTGAAGTCTTTAAACTTACTTAGTACTCCCTCAGATTCTTTGTACTTAAGGAAGTAAATCCAGGTCTTTCGTGAGAAGTCATCAACAAAGATTATATAGTATTTGCAGCCTCCTATTGAAGAAACAAACATGGGTCCACATAAATCTGAATGTATCAATTCTAAAACCTCATTAGTTCTGCTTACACTAATTTGAAATGTTCCTTTTGTGTTTTTGCCTAGTGCACACCCTTTACATGCACCAGAATGATATTGTTTAAGTTTTGGTAATCCATTAACCAAATTTTCCATAGAAGATAAAGTTTTATAATTTAAATGTCCTAATCTTCTATGCCATACTTCATTTAAATTTGAAATGTCATTTACTAAGACTTGATTTATATCAGTATTTAATTCATATAAGCACCCTTGTCTTCTTCCTATGGTATTAGCTTGTTTGAAGGTTAAACCTTTAGGCCATGCTTTTACTTTGCCATCCATGAAAGTTACTCTATACCCATTATCTTCAAGTGCCGATATGGATAAAAGGTTTCTCTTGATTCCTGGGACAAATAGGACTCCTGTGAGTTGAATTGAGATACCGGTCTTTAGTTTGATTGTGCATGTCCCAATGCCTCTTACTGGATAAGAGGAGTCATCTCCAATGGTTACCTCTTCATCCGATTCTTCTGACATGGTTTCTAGTAGTTCTTTGAACCCTGTAATGTGACGTGAGGAACCGCTATCAATAACCCAAATGTTCTTGTTTGGAACTTGATTTGAGAGTGCAGAGTAGAGTACAAATTGCTCCTTCTTGATTCCTTCATTGGGCTTCTTCTTGGATTTGGTAAAAGAGGCTTGATGATTCTTGTAAGGACAATTTGTTACAACATGTCCGGGTTTGTCACACCTAAAGCATTTAACATGAGATAGGTCTCTTTTGGGATACTCCGTATTGAATTTCTTCTTTCTGAAATGTTTGAATTTCTTCTTCTTGTGAGTATTTACATTTAGTGCATGATTTTCTTCATCATTGATCTTTTTCTTTAATCCTCTTTTATCTAACCTTGATTCTTCTTGAAGACAATCTGTTCTTAATCGATCAAATTTTGGAAACTTGGATCTAGCACTTATACCAGCAACAAAGGTTTCCCAAGATTCAGGTAGTCCATCTAGAGCAATTAAGGCTAGTTCCTTTCCATCAATTTCATGGCCTAGTAGTGAAAGTTGATCTCTTAATGCTGATACCCTTAGAAAGTATGCATTTATTTTCTCATTCTTATTCATACTAATCTGGTTCATTTCTCTTTTCAAAGCTAGTTTCTTGCTAGCATTATTTATTTCATATGTTTTCTCCAATGCCTTGTACATCTCATATGCCTTATCATATTTGGATAGGATTGGTACAATATGATCTTTGACCCCATCGATAATTATCTTCATGGCTTTGTCGTTCCCTTCATTCCAATTTGATAGATCGGGTTCCGCTTCTGGCTTAACCTTGTCTAGTTTAATAAAAGTTTCAACTTTATTCTCTTTTAGCAGCATTATGATTCTTATCTTCCATGATTGGAAGTTATCAGCCCCTGCAAGTCTGTCCTCAAATCTGATCATGTTTGCCATTTTATAATATCTTAAGTTTATTAAATTTCTTTAAATTTCAGAACCTTAGCTCTGATACCATGTGAAATTACAATAAACTTTAGTTTGATATTATTATTTTTCTTGATTTTTGTATATGATAATCCTTATTCAGACCTGCTATATATAATTCATCTCAAATACAAAAATATTTATCAATATATATATGTCTTTGCACATAGAAGGAGACGTGACTCATAAATGAGTCACGTCCCTTCAATACCGATGCCCTTTCATAACAAATTACCTTTACCGATAATCGAATATTAAAGACTGCACTTTACATATATTGTAACTACGATATATGTAAAGTGCAGTATCGTATGTTTTTGTATTATATAAGCCACGGGTAACATACTGCACGATATACATATTGTAAGATATGTATACCGTGGAGTATGTTATATGAATTAACAATCATATAACATATTGCATACGATATCCGATATATATATATATATATATATATATATATATATATATATATATATATATATATATATATATATATATATATATATATATATATATATATATATATATATATATATATATATATATATATATATATATATATATATAACAGTTGGTATGGTGGCCGATATGCATAACAGTCAATATGGCATCCGATATATATCATAGTCGGTACTTGGTATAGCAGTCGATATTAATTGGTATGTATTATCATATCAATAATACATATTAACAATATGTATTATTGATATGATAATATCATATCACATCAATAGTGCAGATCGATATATATATAAGGCTTAGTTATATTATTATATATATATATATATATATATATATATATATATATATATATATATATATATATATATATATATATATATATATATATATATATATATATATATATAAGTATATTGATAATATTAGATATACATAAATATGTAATATTATCAAGTATATATATATTAATATAGAATATTAATATAAAATTATCTAATCATAGCTATTCATTGTTAACAATGATCAAGTTTATATTAACGAGGCACTCTGCTATTTACACTTTACATTTGTCAGAAAAGCAATTGAGATTTTTAAGAATTTGCAGAAAGTTGTAGAGCCGAGAGTTTATAGAATAATTTTTAGATATCCAGAATCAGTAAAATGAGTAAATTAGAATTAAGCAAAGCATCATCTAGTGGAGAAGCCATGGAGAAAGGTGGTGAAGAGAAAGTGAAGCCCAACTATTCAGAAGAATTCGTCAAATTGCTCCCTGGTTCAAACCAGAACAAAAAAACTAGTGATGAGGCCTTCGAGGATTTGATGGAGAATTGCAGGGATTATGTCACTCCGTCAAGCTCATGTTACACTATCATCACGTACTTTTACAATAATAGAAATAAGGCTATCCCTATTTGCAATGCCAAGGTTTTAGGAATGGCCAAATTGATTGTTCCTGATGTTTTCTTGGATCTTGATCTTATAATTGAGTTAGCTAGGCTGTATGATCCCATCTCAAAGATGATCAAGAAAGCTGATCAGTCTTCCCTAGTAACTCTGGATAGGGGGTCTTTTATGAAGGCTTTTGACTTCTATTCTTCGTCCTCCACAAAAATAGACCTAAAAAAGGAAAAGCAAAAATACATGAGTCAAGTAGGAGTAGTGAAGAGCCAGATGGTTAGACATATCCCAAAAATGGGAAAATATATTGTCCCTCTTCCTGCTCACATGAATGCTCCTTATGAGTTCACATCCCTCAACTTCTATATGAAGTTTTTATGCCATGGATTGTGTAGAGTTCTAGGGATTGATGGAGTTGCATAGATGTTGCCATCAGACCTATTGATGATCATTCTTGATATTCAGAATTGCCATGCTAACACAAACTATGATTACATCCAATATGTAATCGATAGAATGCATGAAGGTTTAGTTGCTATTAAAGAGAAAAAAAGGCCTATCAAATTCATGCATTATTGCCTTTTAATGCATTTGATCTTGTACTACAATATTGATAGTTTAAATGTGCAAATACTGAAGCCCAGGTTTACATTTGAAGGTCAGCCTAATCCAGTACAATATTGGCTGAGGGTCTGTAATTACACCTCTAATGAGTGTGATTTCTATTTTTTTTAAAATTGGATAGTTTTCCCAATTTTGAAAATAATGGGGACAAATATAGTAAGATTACAAGTTAGGGTTTTGAAGCTTTTGAGGCCCTTGGAGTATGAAGATAAGTGGCAAGGAAACCATAATTGGGGTGATTTCTTCTTGGAAGATAATTTTACTATTATTAGAGTTTATGGATGCCCACAACCCCCACATTTGCTTCCAAAATTTGTGCCTCCAAGGGTTACTCAGTTGGAATTTATCTGGCAACTCATGTGGATTGACAAGGAACATTTGGCACCTCACAGGAAGGGAACTTTCACACCAAGGTAATTCATGATAGGAAACTTCCTGATTGGTAAGAGGGTGCTATCACAGCTTAGTTCTTGGTTGAACCATTTCAAAATGACCATTGGTATTTGCAGATATGTTGATTTTGAGGATTTTATCAGAAGTTCGAGGATGACATTAATTGCCAACATTGTTACAATTAGGGAACATGATGGTTGTGACGAAGAAGATGTCATAAGAAACATGTTGGATGAAGATGAAATTGGTAGAAGGTTTACCTAGTTTTATGATTTGTTGAAATTAGAGGCTCAGGTCAAAAAGGCTAAAATAGCCTTCGGAGGTTTCTTTCCTAACCTTACCTATTTGAAGAGAATTGACAAGATGATTGAGATGTACAATACACTCTCTAGTCAGCTCGAGGGAATGGTTGAAGAAAAAATGGATGTGGATAAAGATTATTTGTCTTCTGATTATGAAGAGTATATTGATGAATCAGAGGAAGTTGATAGTCCGCTTCAAGCCAATGAGCCTCCTATCATTAATGTCACTCAAGATAAACTAGAGGCAGAGGATAATCCTGAACCATCATAAAAAAGGCAAAGAATTGAGCTAGGTGAGCCCTCGAAGGAGAAGAAATAGAAGAAATTAATAGACAGAGCTTTAGTTCTAGTGCCTAGTGATCGAGCCTGTTACCACAAATTGAGGAAGACCATCAGAGAAGGAAAAATGTTGGCATCAAAAGAAGAGGATGAACTACCTTTGTTTCTTGGAAAGGATGAGAAGGAATTGTATCAGGAGGAATTCCTCAGTGATGATCAATTCATAAAGAGTGAGGAATTCAAGAATTTCCTCATATGGAAAAAATAACAAGATGTTGCAAAGGCTTTACCAGAAGGCATGGATCCAAGCAATGAAACTTTGAAAGCTCTAACTTCTTATGATCCTAGCATAGAGAACATCTTTGTTGATGAGGCTAGAGAGATGGTCAAATTGAGTGGAATGCTTTTGGTCCCTGGACGGGATTTGAACTCAGCATTCATTATTGATCAGATAAGGAAGCAGGTAGAGGGTAGCTTGTCTTTTGAGGTTCACATTGGTCATATGATCAGGGCAAGTGGATATGACCCTAAATCCCAAGTTGTGGCAATGTGGTCTTTATCTCCAAGGACCCAAAAACCTTCTCTTGTTAGTATATATGATAAAATAGAAGGGGACAAGATCATTTGGACTGTCCAGAATACCAGTGATCTTGAAGTGTCAAAGGCTGTGACCCATTTTGCCTATTTGAATGAAGCGAAGATAGCTCAACTATCAAACAGATATGCACAATTGTATGAGAATTCTATAAAAATAGCCAAGGAAAGAGACATGAGGCTAATGAAGATTAAGGTTTTGGAGGATTAAGTGGAGGAACTGAAAGAAAGCTTGAGGAAGCTTCTAAAGCAGTTCCCTATCCAATTGTAGAAAGCAAAGCTCTAATGAAATCAGGGGAAGAGACTTGTGATAAAGCAGCAGATGATTCAGTGAAAGATAAGCTTGATGTAGGGTTAAAGGTTCTGTGACATCATGCAACATAGATGTGAAAGGATTAAGGAGAATATGGACTCAGTTCATCAATCATTGGGCATGTTGCAAAAGATCAATGAGACAGTGAAAGAAGCAATTGCTATTTTGGAGCCATTGTTCAATGTATGGTCTGACAAAAGTACTCTGTTTGAAAAGCTAGATGCAGTACAACCTCATTGACAGGATATCCCTCAGGTGGTGACTGAAGTATATGAAAAGATAGAATTAATCAGTACAACCTGGAGATTTTTTAAACACAAAACAAATCAAATAAATGCAAAAATGGGCATGTTTGGTGAAGGCTATAGAAAATATTTTCCTTTAGTGTATAAAGATGATGGTAATACTATAAGTCTTGAAGAATGGAAATCAAAAATGGGTGAGGTGATAATGAGGCAAGAGGTCTTTGTTGGTAATGATGGTTCTTTAGACATGGATGGTTGCAACAACATTATTGATAATCTAATTAAGGTGGAAAATGAGTGCATTAAGTTTGTTGTTGACATAAAGGCCATCACTGACTCTAGGTGGGATAGGAAAATCAAGTTGTTGGAGGACTTGCAGAAATATAATTGGCCTTTAGAAGATGATGTAGCAACTTGTGATAAGAGTACGAAGAGAAAGAACAAAAAGGCAGCAACAATTGATGTTGAAGACACAGAAGAAGAGTGAGTTTCAACATTGTAACTAATATATGAACACAGAGAGAACAATTATCATAAACAAAATGATGTAGGTTAGCCAGATGGTAGTCATCATTCAGATAACAAGTTTAGCACTTGCTCTGAATATTGGTAGACAAAGGTGCAAGTCAAAAAGGAACTAACCATGAGAAGAAACAACTTGTGGTGCCCTTTTCTTTTTTTACTGTTACTTTTTAAAAAATTGTACTGTATTGCAAGTCAGTGTCTAAAACCATACAAAGTTTGTTTCATTGTGAGTGACATGAAAGGGTGGTGAATTAGTCTTTGTAATATGAGTTTTATAGATTTAACTTGAGTTTAGATTTTAAGGAATTCAAGTTTTTTGATTGTAGTGAAACAAGAACTTGATCAATTAAAATATACTGAAGTTCCATGTATATCTTTTGTTGTCTTCATATATCAAAGTGATTTCTCTATGTATTCAATCTGCAAGGCATTTTAAGTATATCTTTGTTCGAGGTAGATAGTGGGGTTGAAACTTGAGTTTCTTTCAATGAAGGGGTAAAACTTGAGTGGGGTGTTAGAGATTCTAGTATACGTGCATGAATTTCATGATACAATTTATGCATAAAAGGATAATATGTAAGGCATTTTATGTGCGGTTTGAGTTTATTTGATTTGAGAGATTTTTGTACAACCTATTTCAATAACCATGTGTATTAAGAGGTTAGAAATACATCAACAATCGTTGGCTAATTGTTAGATATTAGAGGAGTTAAGTGAAAGAAGTACAATAACTACTGTATAAATACTATAGATATAAATATGAAAAAAGTGGTAGTGATTGCAATAATTTCAATTAGATATTCATATCTAAATATTGAATAACCATGTGTATTAAAAGGTTAAATTTTAAATATTGAAGAGAGGAAAACAGACTGCAAGAAGGAAATATATTTAAGAGACAATCATCCATATGTTAAGCATGTGATCTACAATTATGTTCATCTAATTCTTCTTCTGTGGACAAGTTAGACATTTATGTCTAATGACCATTCCATAGTAAAAATCTGTTACAAAAATTGTATTAAGTAAATGTTTCCCTCAACATAAAATTTAGAGATAGGAATTTCAATCATGTGATGCACACACATATGTACCAATAAATGATAACATGTCTTCCAAATTTAGAGCCATGTTGCCACTTTATTTCTCTTTTAAAACTTTCTATTTAATATCAAATATGTAAGATGAACCATTTACTTTGATTGCGGCTAAAAGTAAATGGAGAACTGCACAATGCATATAGCAAGTGGGAGAATATCAATATTGTATAAAATTCATAGACATAAATGCAAGGAAAGTAGTAGTGATTGTAATAAGTTCAAATAGATATTCATATGTAATGATATTGATACAATGATTGTAATTTGTAAGCAACAACTAAATAGAGTACTTAAATTGAAAGATACGTATAATGTTCGAGTACATGATAAGAAAATGTACTGTAAAGAAGTACTATATAGATCTAGTTTACTATAAAGTGAGTAAAGTAAGAGCCTTAAAGGATAGAATTAGGCCCAATCGGTTGATGTAAAGTGGGGTTCAAATCATCAAACCAGTAGAGGTCTTCGAATGTTTGACGAAGTACACCCCAGTTGAATGTGTCAAGATTAATAGTTGGGTAGAAATAACAACTGGTTTGGGTCTATGTAGGCATTTGTTCCCTTACAATCTTTGTTATACGTTGATATATGGGTATAGATAAATAACGTCCCTATGTGCCCCATCTTTGTATGACCTGTTGATTCCAAATTATGTTAGAGCTTGGTGCAAAATGCAAGCGGTATATCTGACTATGATAGCAAAGGTTCTGCAAAGATGTTGTACTGGTTTGCGAAGCTTGAAGCGGTTTCTCTAACCATGATTGCCTTGTTCCAAAAATCAAAGAGGTGTATTCAGTTTGAGTTGGTATTGATGCTAGTTGAAACCAAATTTTGCTTGGAATATTATGAACCTCTATTGGATTACATATGTCACAACTCTTCAATTTAGATATAAGTGGATCTCTATAAAAGTGGGAAAAATTCCTTTGTGATGTTGGATGATATGTTATTAGTCATTTTTGTTGTAGTGTTCTTTGTGCAAACATTCCTGATATTCTTTCTTCTTCATGTATTGTATGAATGTCAAGATGCTGATAGAAGTCATCAATCGCAATTGTTCTGTGTTGCAACATTTCTACAAGGTAGTTGACAAATTATTAATAAGCATACTAATAATGCCATAGTAAAATATTTGTATAAGTTACATTCAATTTTAGATTGTAATTGTAAATAAAAATACTTAGCATTTTTTTTAAATGGAAATGTATTATTTTGTAAAGGCTAAGATGGGTTCTTGTACAAAATTTTTAAAAAGTAAATCAAATCTAATTTTGTGTATAAGAAAACCAAGTGTATCAAGGTCATACTGTGGTTTCTTAGAAAGAAGTAAATTAACAATCGAATTGTGGGTGAGACTCTGTCTCGGCAGAGGATTGGATTTGTAAGCCTAATTTAGGCCTCTATATAATAATCAATCTTCTAACTTTTATATTCAGCATTTTTCTGTTCTTCAAAAGGTTATTTCTCCCAATATATTGGTTGAAATCAGCTTCATCATATTGGCCGCTATCTCTATTATTCTAAATATTTGTTCTCATCTTACGTAAATGACTTTTTAACTAACTTACGTAAATCACATTTTTTAAAAGGTTAATGATTTTAGCATTAATAAGAATAGAGAAATATTGTGTTTAACAATTTTTCATTTCTATAATTGCAATTTGTTGTGTTTTTGTTATATTGAGAATGAATGATAGAAAAATTATTTAATGTACCTGAGCTTCCATATTTTTATATAAAAATATAGTTAATAAAAGTTAAAATTTAATTCCTTTCCATCATGAATATAATAAAATGAATTTTATATAAAAATATAGTTAGTAAGAGTTAAAATTTAATTCCTTTCCATTATGAATATAATAAAATGAATTTTTAATTATAATATATTTGATTTAAAATGTAAAGAGTGAAAAGAGGCATTTATAACAAAATATTCCAATTAACCATGTAATCTTATTTTATATTTATTTTTTTAAACCTCTTCTTTAAAAGTAAATCTTGAAATTTGTGAACCAAAAAAAAGGAAAAAGATTTCAATTGATTATTTTTTGTATAATTTGATTTTTCTATTAAGCATAATATATATTAATTAGGAATTGAGAGTTTACATCAGAATACTTTTACAAAAAAGTACATTGTCCCAATAATACGAAGGGAAATACATATAGTAATCATTAATTGATACAAAAAACTTTTTAAAGCATCATTTATCTGCTAGGAGAGTGTGCTCTATCTTGGAAACTAGGCCATCCATGGTTGTTGGTGATCTACCCACTTGAGTTGGAGGTCATTGTGCATGATGATATTGTATGGGTTCGAGAAAAACACGTCCGATGATAATGAAGGGATTTCTACCACAGGTGGCACATACATAGAATCTGCCATGGAATGCTGACTGATGCCCCTTTTTTCATTATGTTGCATGTCTAGGCTTGGGTCCAAGCTTGAGCCAGCTGACTCAATGCTAGTAGTTTTGTGTACTATTGCCATGTTGGTCTCTTGTGAAACTATAATGGTGGCATCACAATCCAATCCTTCCTTTGGGGTGACCCCACAATAGTGGGTTACACTTTTTTAGACATGCTGATTTTTGCTAAAATAATTTTTTTTTAATAAAATATGATGATTTAAGTCGTGAGAGGTTCCATTTGAAGGAATTAATTACAAATGGTTAGCTCAAAGCCTCTTAGATAAGAAAAACATTCATATAAAATCTATACTCCTCATTCATACCTACAATGAAGTCTCCTTCGCACCTATTAAAATGCTGACAAAAAATCACTTCGACTTTATCTTTTAGCAGATCAAATGAATCCATTTGACAAACCTATCTACATAGTAAGGTACTACTAAGAAAAATATTTCCAATGATTATAATGTTAATATATCTTAATTTTATTATGACTTTGTATTTTTAGTTTTACTAAACATAGATATTTCACTGTATGTCTATCTCTATGTTTGACGCTTATGGAAAAATTGTATATGAGAGAAAAAAAAAATTTAAAAATATTTATGCCCTAGGTATTGAAGTTCTCTTTCTATCAAAAAAAATAAAAATGAAATTGAACAAATCCACAACAAGTTATAAGCTATGTAGTCAATGTATGTCAAAATTATAGTTTAGTCAACTTCAAACATTAATAAAATGTTCAATAATAGTGATAATTTCATCAAACCAATTGCATGCCCTTCATATGGATGTTACAAAACTAAATTCAAAATAATCTTATTGATATCTATTTTAGAAAAAAAGTTATGCAGTATGAAAACAATGTAACTCTTTGAAAATGACGTTTTCCGCCACATACTAGTTTTTGTGGGAGAAAGAAAAAACCATTCAAATGAATTAAAAAATAAAAATAAAAAATATATTTAGAATCTAGACAGAAAATTCTAAAAGACTCTAATTTACTTCATCTTATTATTTCAAATGGTTTAATGACAATATGCATCCGAATCTGAAAGTTTTTTTCAAAATGTAGTGTTGAGTGTCCATTCAGGAAAAAAAGTGTAACCCACTATTGTGGGATCACCCTCTGCCTGATGTAGTTTTGCACCATGATCAGCTTTATCCCCTAAGACATCATGCCTTGATGGTTGTTTCCTTTTATTCTTGATCTGTTTTAGCATCTGCCCAATTGTGATGTCAAAATCAAATGTAACATCTGCTCTTGTAGTCATGTTGTAGTTAAATAAAAACCTATAATATTATAATATATATTTATTTGTATTCATATTTGTAAGGTTTTTTAATTTTTAATTTTATTATACATTAATTATACATTAACAATTATTTATGTAAAAAAATTATGTGATTTTATTTTCTTATATTTTTTTTTGTTTACAAAATATTAATATTTAAATCAAACTATTTAAAATTATAATAGTTTTAGTTTTAAAAACTTATTAAATTTAGTTCAAAATATCTATGTTTCTATTTGATTGTTAGTTTTTATAGATCTGTTAAAGACCTTTTAAAGCATGTGTTTTATTAAATCATCGAGTAGGGCAATAATCCATAGACTTCCTTTTTATGTAAGTTGATTATTTATGTTTTCCCTTACTCTTAGTCCTGATAATTTGTGTTTATTTTCCTAAGTCGTAACGATATATTTTACTAAGGTTTCAGTGTTCATCAAAGTAGGTAATCTCCTTTCAATCCAATGGTTGTCGTACATCTGCAAAGCAAAGTGTTATTCATTGTGATGTTGCGACAATCGTCGATGCAGAGGAGAAGTCAATGTTTATGTCAGGTGGGAACGTTTTATTTTAGTAAATCACAGGCGTTCGACATGGAAGATCTATCGGTGTCATTATTATATAATGGATAAGATATTGTGATGTCATTAATCAAAACTATAGCACAAACATGAACACAATATTTCTAATGTATGCAATCTTGAAAGAAAACTATACAGATCATTTACTGAGACAAATAACCTGTCCAATGTTTAAATCATATAAATAACTTTTTTAACGTTCACTTTCAAAATTGACATTTAAAAAAATAATATCTAGATTTTAATCAAATTTTTAAATTTTGTTCAAAATATATAAAGAATTTAAATATGTAAATTGACAAAATTTAAGAATTGTAGAAAATGCAGAAGTATAAAAAAGGGAATTAGAAGAACCTGTGTTAACAATGCCTTCATAATGAACAAGTTCAAACATCTTGATGGTTAAAAATGTAGAAATTGAAATCTATATAAACCCTTTTGTAAATTATGTCATTGGTTCACTAAACTATTTGTAGAACAATTCTTATATAGGTTATGATGGTGGTCAAATGAGGCGATCATATCGAAAAGAAAAAGAATAAACTATCACCAACAAAAATATCTAACATTGAATGCAATTTAATGCAAATTCAAAAATTATCAGGTATAGATCTATTAAAGACCTTTAAAGCATGTGTTTTATTAAATCACCGGGTGGGGAAATAATCCATAGACTTCCTTTTTATGTAAGCTGATTATTTATGATTTCCCTTACTCTTAGTCCTGATAATTTGTGTTTATTTGCCTAGGTTGTAATGATATATTTTACTAAGGTTTCGGCATTCATCAAAGCAGGTAATCTCCTTTCAATCCAATGGTTGTCACACTTCTGTAAAGCAAAGTGTTATTCATTGTGATCTTGTGACAACCATCGATGCAGAGGAGAACTCAACATTTTTGTCAGGTGGGAATGTTTTGTTTTAGTAAACCACAAACGTTTGATGTGGAAGATCTATTGGTGTCATTATTATATATTGGATAAGATATTGTGATGTCAGTAATCAAAACTATAGCACAAACATGAACACAATATTTCTTATGTACGCAATCTTGAAAGAAAATTGTACAGATCATTTTCTTAGACAAATAACCTGTCCAATGTTTAAATCATATAAATAACTTTTTTAACGTGTTCACTTTCAAAATTGGCATTTAAAAAAATAATATCTAGATTTTAATCTAATTTTTAAATTTTTTCAAAATATATACAAATTTTAAATATGTAAATTGACAAAATTTAAGAATTGTAGAAAATGTAGAAGTATAAAAAGGGGAATTAGAAGAACCTGTGTTAACAATGCCTTCATAATGAACAAGTTCAAATATATTGATGGTTAGAAATGTAGAAATTGAAATATATATAAATCCTTCTGTAAATTATGTCATTGGTTCACTAAACTATTTGTAGAACAATTCTTATATAGGCTATGATGGCAGTCAAATGAGGTAGTCACATCGAAAAGAAAAAGAATAAATTGTCACCAACAAAAACATCTAACATTGAATGCAATTTAATGCATATTCAACAACTATCAGGTATAAAAAGAAAAAATACATACTTATCTGTAAAACTAATTACACGGAGGTATCAAAACTATCTAATATCAATTAATTGTTAGATCATGACAAAAATTTAATTTGAATTATCTTATACAAAATAATTGCAAACTCATTAAAATATTAACTGAATCGTTTTAGCATTGTATCATCTGTAACTAAAATACCATTACATTCATTTTGGAATTTTGTTTTTCTAGTAAAAAACATAATGGGATACAAGGGCCGGAAATACATCATAGTGGGATGTATTTTCACATAACCCAGATGTCAGTCAACTCATGCTAACATTTTGGGTTTTTGTTAGAGATTTGCCAGCAAGCCAGTGCTGACTGTATGTTTGTCATTGATGAAAACATACGGTAAGTAAAATACATGGAAGACTTATGTAGTAAGCTTTGAGTATATTAGCATAGACATGTTATCAGCATGATATCATGGATGCAGAGGTTAATTCTTAATACAGATAGTTATATAGCAACTTGTGTCAGCAGTGTTCCTGACAGAGTTATAGGAAGTGTTCTATGGGTGATTGTCTGTACAGTTATCATGGAGCCTTGTGCATTTGGATATGTGATGGAGACATGTTAGTAATGTTACATTCATGGACGCAGAGTCTGATATGCAGTAGAAGTGAAGTTAGGTAGTTGCTATTCACTAGTTGCAGTTTCCTGTGTTTATCTAGAAGAGCCAATAGAGATTATTTTGGTACAAGAGTTCTGCCTATCATTTCAGTATGTGCACTTGGATTAGTGATTGCAGAAAAGTTAAGAATTTTTGGTTAAGAGCGCATGATGTAATTCATCTTGAGGAGAAAGTATCAGTTAATTTGGTAGAGCCGACAGTGTGTAGTGTGCGTCTACATTTATTTATTTGGACAGGTCCCAGTTTTTGTTGCGCCTTCAGTAGAGCCAATTGAGATGAACTATTGAAGAGTGTTATTGTTTCTCTAATATTATTTCAAGGTGGTTCTAATAGGCCGACTTGATTATTTCATTTAGAGGAAAGATACTATAGTCAGTCATTTGTGATTGCTAGAGGTATGGCATTAAGATGAAAGATTAGAGAAGAGCAATAGTTGTGAAGTGTTGAGCCATCAAGAAGAGGTCTATGTGATAAGAAGAAAGTATATGCTATTCACTAGAACAGATCAAGATAGCAGGTCTACAACGTAGTTCACCAAGATCCAGATATAGTGTGTATCTATTATTCAGAAGGTTGCAACCTTCACCCCATTAAGCAGTGAGCTCTCAGACAGTGCATCCTCACCCCTAATAGGGTCAATCATAAAAGACTCCTAACAGGGTCCAACCTTTAACTAGGTCACTATACTTATTGCATTGTAAAGATCAACTTCTAACAGGGTTGTAAGATCTTCTAACAAGGATCATTATACACTAGTGTAGTTTATTAGTGGGTGTTAATTCCCATTGGGGTTTTTACCTATATGGGTTTCCCCGTAACCAAAATATTGGTGTTGTGTTCAAGTGTTCTTTCATTGTGTTTATTTTTAAATTTTAAGTATACTTAATTGGATAAAGAATTGAAACTTGTAGATAACTGATTCACACCCCCCCCCCCCCTCTCAATTATCTCTTGGGACTATTTCTAACAATTGGTATCAGAGCCAAGTGCCTCGGAGATAAAGTTTAACAGCTTGAGGTTGATCAGATGACATTCTTTAGAAAAGATAGTCCTAAGTTTGATGGAGACAACTATCTTGATTGGAAGAACAAAATGGTGACACATTTGTAGTGTATTGCTTTTAAAGTTTTTGAAGTGGATATCAAAGAAGTCAAGATCCCCTCTCTTGAAGATCTTGCAAAGGATGATGCTATTGGAAAGAAAAAGGATTTATTCCATCATAATGCAATCGTCAAAGAAGCCCTTATCAGTGCCTTATCTGATAGTGAGTTTTCAGAGATAAAGAAAGTAGACTTAGCCTACAAGATATGGAAACACCTAGAAGACATGTTTGAAGGAGATATACAAGAAAAGAATGCATGTAGAAAGACATGGAAGAAAAGATACAATGCATTAGAGATGCTACCTGAAGAAGACATTAGAGCTTACAACCAAAGGATTAATGAAGCAGTTGCCAGAATCAGAAACAATGGGGGAGAGATCTTAGAGGAAGACATTATGGATAAGTTGATGACTACTCTTATAACAGAGTATGAAAACAAAATAGACATCCTTGATGGGACAATGCAACTTACATCAAACTTCAAAAGAGAGACCTTGATTAGTAAAATTTTAGCTTTTGAGATTTTAAGATTGAAGACAGAACCTAAAAGTGAGATAGCCTTCAAAGCATCAATCCATGGTAAGAAATTTGTAAACACTTATGGTAATTTTGATAATGATGATGATGAAGAGAAAGCACTAGATGATTTCATTGCTATGATTGCTAAAAGAGAAAAGAAAGGAAAAGGAAAATATGAAGGTTAATTTCCATTCAAATACTTTTCATGTAATAAGATTGGTCACTTTGCATCTAAGTGTCCTAAAAGAGTTAAGAAGTTCAAAAATAACTACGAACCTAAGCATACAAAGGAATGTTAATATGCTAGAGATGGAGTATCAGATGATGATTCGGTTGAAGATGATATTGGATTCATTTCTCTTATGGAGAAGATGCATGATAAGATGGATCATGAAGATGAGAAAAAGGAACAAGAGCTAGCATTGATTTCACAAGAAGACATAAGAACTAATTGGATTATAGATAGTGGTTGCCAACATCACATGACAGGTGATAAGAATAGATTTGTTCATCTAGACAAATACAAAGGTGGTATGGTTAGATTTGGAGATAACACTCCTAAACCTATTATTGGTAGAGGAGCTATCACATTGGATGGGAAGAACAATACCGATGATGTTCTTTATGTAGATGACTTGAAGCATAACCTTCTTAGTGTTGGGCAGTTGCTTGAAAAAGGTTATAAGTTGGAGCTCAAAGACAACAAGTGCATCATTAACAACAAGCATGGTTTAATAATTGCATCAAGATCAAAGACCAAAGGTAATATTTTTCAGCTTAATTTAGAAGCAAGTTCTTTTGTTGCTAAAGTAGATGACAGTTGGCTATGGCATAAAAGACTATGTCATATCAATTTTAATAACATAGTAAAGATAAGCAATGTAAAGGTGGTAAGAGATCTACCTAGCATAGCAAAGCCAGTTGATACTATTTGTAGGGAATGTGTGATGGGAAAGCATGTGAGGAATTCATTCAGAAGCAAGTATAACTTAGTAGAGAACAAGTTGGATCTAATCCATACAGACCTATGTGGACCAAATCAAACAAGATCATACTATGGTGAAAGGTATTTCATTTTGTTTGTTGATGATTATTCTAGAATGATGTGGGTTGCGTTCTTGAAAGATAAGTTAGAAGCATTTGAGAAGTTCAAAATTTTCAAAGCTAAGGTTGAGAATGAATTTGGACTAAAGATGCACCTAAGTGCACCTAGAACCCCTCAGTAGAATGGGATTGTAGAGAGAAGGAATAGGATCATCTTAGATACAACATGCACCATCATGATTGAAGGAAAAGTTGCACACACCTATTGGAGAGATGTAGTCAATACAATAGTCTATACCATAAATAGAATACAATTGAGGCCTGGCATAGACAAGACACCTTATGAGCTATGGTTTGGTAATGTTCCCATAGTGAAATACTTCAGAATCTTTGGAAGCAAGTGCTACATCAAGAGAGATGAAGCAATAGGCAAGTTTGATGCAAGAAGTGATGAAGGTATTTTTCTTGGTTATTCTACTAAAAGAAAAGCTTATAGATGTTTTAATTTGAGATTGAAGATCATTGAAAGTGCTCATGTTAAGATTGATGAAAAGTTTATGGTTCAAGAAAGATATCATGATTATGCACCTATGATCAAAGAATAACCCAGTCCCTTCACTAGTGAGATAGTTGTTGAAGAGATCTTTGACAGTATTGCTGTATTATTCAATAAACCTGAAACAAGTGAAGAAGAAACTTAGAAGGCAGATGAGATAGTATCACCTAAAGTTCCAAATTTTACATCTAGATATCGCTCTAAAGATGACATCATTGGAGATCAGAGCAGAAAAGTCACAACAAGATCAAAAGTAAAGAGTTCAATAAGCAATGAAGTGGTATGTTTACTATCTCAGATTAAACCTTTAAGTTTTGAAGATGCATGTGAAGATTCAGATTGGCATGATGCTATGAAAGAAGAATTAGATTAGATTATTAAGAATGATACTTGGGAACTGGTCCCAAGACCTAGTGATAAGAATGTGATTGGAACAAAGTGGATATTCAGAAACAAGATGATTGAAGATGGTACGGTAGTAAGGAATACAGAAAGGTTAGTATGTAAGGGATATGCGCAAAGATAAGGCATTGATTATTCAGACACATTTGCACCTATGAGTATATTAGAAGCCATTAAATTATTTCTAGCTTATGCAACAGTAAAAAACTTCAAAGTTTATCAGATGGATGTTAAGTCAGCATTTTTGAATGGAGAGCTAAAGGAAGAAGTATACATTGAGCAGCAAGAAGGATTCACCTTATCAAACAAACATGATATGGTATGTAGATTGAAGAAAGCCCTCTATGGACTTAAGCAAGCCCCTAGAGCATGGTATGAGAGACTTGATGGATATCTAACAAAAATTGGATTCAAGAAAGGAGCAACAGATTGTAATCTATTTATAAGAGTGACATCTGAAGGTCTACTACTTGTATCTATATTTTTTGATGACATTATCCTTGGGGGTAATGAAAAACTTAGTGCAGAATTTGCTAAGGAGATGCAGAGCGAGTTTGAGATGAGCATGATTGGACCTATCAAATACTTTTGGGGATTAAACGTGCAACAGATAGAGAAAGGAATTTTCATAAATCAGTCTAAGTATGTGAAAGAAATATTGAAGAAGTTCAAGATGGATGATTGCAAGCTAGTAGGTATACCTATGATAATAGGATGCAAGCTTACAAAAGAAGATGATTCTCTAGAAGTAGATATAACATTGTACAAGTCTATGATTGGTAAACTCATATATCTTACTCAAACTAGACCTGATATTTCCAATGTAGTTGGCATAGTTGGAAGATTTGTAGCATAGCCTAAACAAAGCCACCTCATGGTAGTAAAGAGAATATTTAGATATCTACAAGGCACTATAGATTATGGTCTATGGTATCCTAACTTAGAGAATGTCGAGCTTCATGTATATACAGATGTAGATTGGGCAGGATGCGTTGATGATAGAAAAAGTACATCAGGAGGAGCAGTGTTTCTTGGTAATAGACTTGTCACTTGGACAAGCAAGAAGCAAAATTATATCTCTCAGCCAACAACAGAAGTAGAGTATGTTGCAGTAGCTTTGAATTGTTCTACAATTGTTTCGATAAAGCTGATGATAAAGGATTTTGATATTTAGATTGATTGTCCTATTGTTATTCATTGTGATAACACTAGCAATATCAACACGTCAAAGAATCTTTTGATGCATGCAAAGACAAAACACATAGAGATCAAGTATCACTTCCTAAGAGAGAAAGTGGTAGAGAAAGAAGTCAAATTAGATTATGTGAGTACAAAGGATCAGCTAGCAGATATTTTCACAAAGCCTTTACTGAAGGATACTTTTGAGTATCTAAGGGAGAAGCTAGGAGTAATTCCCTTCCCTGATTCTACTTAGAGAAAGTGAAAAGAGCATCAGTCCTCAGTGACTGATGAATGGTTGACTACTCTACTTCAAGAGTATTCCCAGTGCTTAAATGATTAGGGCCCTTTGCCATTGATGTCAAAGGGGGATTAGTATATAGTCATAAAAAAGAGTATTAAAGGGGGAGTAGTATTCAGTCATGGAAGCATTTTTGTTGAGGAAATGGAGAATATTATAAAATATTGTAGTAGATGGAGGATTCATTCTTGGGGGAGATTCAATGAGGAAATGGAGAATATTATAAAAGAATTTTTCATTTGGATTGGTAGTATTTTTCATTCCATATGTTGCCATCATAGACATGTTATCAGCATGATATCATGGACGCAAAGGTTAATTCTTAATACAGACAGTTATATAGTAGCTTGTTCAGCAGTGTTCCTGAAAGAGTTACAAGCAGTGTTCTATGGGTGATTTTCAGTATAGTTATCATGGAGCCTTGCGCGTTTGGATATGTGATGGAGACATGTTAGTAATATTACATTCATGGACACAAAGTTTGATATGCAGTAGAAGTGAAGTTATGCAATCGCTATTCAACAGTTGCAGTTTCCTATGTTTATCCAGAAGAGCCGACAGAGATTATATTCCAGTACAGGAGTTGCACCTATCATTTCGGTATGCGTACTTGGATTAGTCATTGTATAAAAGTTAAGAATGTTTGGTTAAGATTGCATGATGTAATTCAGCTTGAGGAGAAAGTATTAGTTAATTTGGTAGAGCCAATAGTGTGTAGTGTGTGTCTACATTTATTTATTTGGATAGGACCCAGTTTGTGTTGCGCCCTTAGTAGAGCCAACTGAGATGTTATTGAAGAATGTTATTGTTTCTCTAATATGATTTCAAGGTGGTTCTAACAGGCAAACTTGATTATTTCATTTAGAGGAAAGATACTTATAGCCGATCATTTGTGATCGCTAGAGGGATGGCATTAAGATGAAAGATTAGAGCAGAGCAGAAGTTGCAAAGTGTTGAGCCATCAAGAAGAGGTCTATGTAACAATAAGAAATTATATGCTATTCACTGGAACTAATCAAGACAACAGGTCTACAATGCAGTTCACCAAGATCCAAATATAGTGTGTATTTGTTATTCAAAAGGTTGCAGCCTTCACCCCTTTGAGTAGTGAGCTCTTGGACAGTGTGTCCTCACCCCTATAAGGGTCAATCATAAAAGACTCCTAATAGGGTCCGACCTTTGACCAGGTCACTCTACTTATTGCATTGTAAAGATCAACTCCTAATAGGGTTATAAGATCTTCTAACAAGGATCATTATACACTAGTACAATTTATTAGTGGGTGTTAATTCCCACCGAGGTTTTTACCTATTTGGGTTTCCCTGTAACCAAAATATTGGTGTTGTGTTCAAGTGTTCTTTCATTGTGTTTATGTTTAAAGTTTAATTATACTTAATTGGATAAAGAATTGAAACTTGTAGATAACTGATTCACCCCCCCTCTTAGTTATCTCTTGGGACTATTCCTAATAGTTTTTCTATGAACGAAAAAAAATATATATAAATTTATAATATCAATAGGAATTCTTACTAATGTACATATTGAATTGAACTTAGATAACCTTATATAGGTGGTCTCTAAGAAGTAGCCTTAACTAATAGAGGAAGACGAACTTAGAATGTTATATTGTTGCATTACTGTGATTACATTGAGCATTTCTTGTTCTCCTACTATGGTTGAATTTTAACATTGTACTTAAATTTATGTTTTGAACCTGTTGTTTGAGTTGATTAAAGGATAACGTAACATAGATTTTGCATTTTAAAAATTTATATGGATGGATTATCTTTACAAATGTTCTCTTTGGAAGGGATAATGATGAATCTAGGTGAGACTTTAAGTAGAGAAGGTAATGTTCTTTCTTTCCATTTGTCCTCTATTTGATTAAGTCTAAATGTTCATCTTTTGGTTATGTTAATAAGATAAAACATTTCTCCTCAAATTCTATATTCAATTCTATATAATTAATTAAAATCTATAGTTATGCCTGCATACAATCGACATCAAATTTGCTAGTTATCAAGTATAGAATCTTGGATCTAGATTTATGCCTACATACAAATCACAAAAAAATTTGAATTTGGGAAAATTGGCTATATAAAAAATGTCCTTAATATTTGTTCAAAATTGAAAAATCCTTTTTAAACTGCACAAAACCCTAAGCCTTTCTGTCTTTTTAAGAAAAAAACCCTAAGTCGCATTTTTGTTTTTCTATTTCAACGTTACCCTTTCACAGGCCAGTTAAGTCTCTGTAATGCATATGATTTATTATGTTATAAAGCGAGGCCATATTCCTAAGACTTTCTTTTTACGTATTTGGCATTTTATTTAATTAATTGTAAAGTCCCAATGACTTTTATAAATCTCCCTAAGTTATATTTGTTTTATTACACTAATTGTTTATTGTATTTTAAATTCTGAAATCAGTGTGGCGGAGAAGAAGATCTATTTTATTTACCTTGACGACCGTTGCTAAGGGTTACAGGGCATGAGGAATAATATTCCACAAAAATGGGGGAACATTAGCTAGCGTAATCCAACAGGGTCTTCAGAGGGGAAAAACTTCATTGTGGGCTGTATCCAACGAGCAGGGGAGAGGCCAAAAATTAGCAGAGCCAATTTGCCAGAATTTCCTGCCAATGATATCGTTTTGGGAGTTTGGGTTTCTGAGTAAAATTAGGAATAATCATGTCTGGATCATTCGAACATAGGAGAAGTGGTAACCCAATTTCTTATCCCAGACATAAAAGTACTGTACAAAAACCATTACAACTAATTCTAGAAAGAGAAGAACCCTCACCTCAAGTGTCGATTCCATCTCCTCCTTTCGCAGCCCTATTGCCATCGATCATAAATTTGGCTTTCCGCAGAATGAGGACGTCTTCGCTGAGTGCTTGCTTGAAGGATTTGCCTCGTTGTCCAGAAGCCATACGAGGAGAATTAGTCGCCATAGAAAAGAGAGGGGACAATTTAAAGGGATTGTCATTGAATGCTTGTCAGAACGACGCAGAGGTCGACCACGTCAATGTCTGCCAAGTTGCAGAGCGGAGCATCTCATCTTTTCTTATTAGTAGCTTCTTTTTTTACGATGATATTTGGCTTATAAATTTGGAAAGTCATCATAAGTATATATATTTATAGTATTATAGTATACCTTTTAATATTTGAGTAAATTCATTAAGTATTATACAATACAAAGTTTTCCTTTAGAAAAATATTATTTTAAAAAGGAACAATTTTTTTTTATAAATTTATAAAAGTTAATTAATAAAATATTAATTTAGTAATATATGAACTAAATATTATTAGTACTTGCCGATAGGCTAAGCAAGTATTATTGTATCATTTTTTAGATTTCTTCAACTAACTAACGATTAAAACTAATTCTTTCCACCAATTACAATTTAGTTTATTTTTATTTTATTAAAAATAAAATATTTAATATAGTCTAGATGTAAATTTTTTTAGTTTATAAATTGTAAAAAAAAAAAAATTGATTAAATGAGAAAGAGAAGATGGACGAAGTTTTATTTATTGTGACTTTGTACAATTATTAAGTATTATAGAATTTAAATAATATTATATATTGGATAAGATTATAAATATTATATAAAGAATATATATTATATTTTTTTGGTAAGAATAAGTAATTATCTGATATATACAATGTAAAAAAGTTTAATTAAAAATTTATTATACGCAAATTATTAATTCAGATGGCATTTATTGAATTCCTTAAAGAAAAGTAAACAGTAGAAAGGATTTCATATAATTGAAGTAGCTTAGATAACCTTATATAGGTGGTCTCTAAGAAGTAGGCTTAACTAATAGAGGAAGACGAATTCAGAATGTTTTAGTCAACATGATGACTCATTACAGGCTATAGTAGCATATAATTCAGAATATGATTGTTCCTGTTTTATTTGATTAACTCTAAATGTTCATCTTTTGGTTATGTTAATAAGAAAAAACTATTTCTATTCAAACGCTATATTCAATTCTATTTAATTAATTAAAATCTAAGGTTATACCTGCATACAATCGACATCGAATTTGCCAGTTATCGAGTATAGTATCTTGGATCTACAGTTATGCCTGCATACAAATCACAATCCACATCTAATTTATTACTTATGAAGTTTAGTTGAGCATCATAATGACCTTCTTTGGGATGAAACGATATTTACATTTTGAATTCATGCTTCTGAGTCGACATTTAGTTATATTGATAAAACTTGGCATCTATGAAGTATACTATGTTGCATTAAAACTGCATTTGTCGAAAGGGTTGAATGTATAATATTATTGCATGACAACTATACATTATGTACATTGCTAATTTTCAACATTCAAAAGAATAAAACTTAACTCTTGATAATATATGAAATGTAATTTTGAATGTTCGACAGGTTATTTATCTCACAAAATGATCTATACACATCTTTAGAAAATATTATCACCCTATGATGATTCTAATTAAAGGATTCCTGAAGTAACATTGCCCATGATTTGGAAGCAGACACCTCCGAGCATTTGGGAGAGCCATCTTCCGAGGGATTGGCAGCGGCATTTTGACGTAACATTAGATATCGATTTGTCAATATAGTTTTTTATTTTTTTATTTTGCAAACATCTGAGATATAGAGACACGATTACGTATGCAATCATGGATGATGCAAATAATGAAAGAGAAGGTAAGCGTAAGCACAGAAATGAGATGTAGAGTGCAAGATGTCATGGAAGAAGAACAATTATTAAAAAAAAAAGACGAAAAGCCTCTCAAAATATTGAACTTGCATTATGTGCATCCAATGTACTTTCTTCTGACTCTCATCTCAATTACAGACAGTTCAGGTTACAAATTCATGTCTTTAATTTCAAAAGTCATAACTTAAAGAAAACTACATAAAGGAGAGATATAAACTCTGTATTTTATTCAGTAATATATCATCTTCATGTATACACAAAATGGTCAAGTGGTCAAGTTTTGGTCCATACAAAATGATGCTGCTAATTCTTTTATAGAAAACAAGCATTGGATACAAGGTTTGGATCTTTTAGAAAACACAAAATAATCTCAATGATATAAGACTAATAAAAGACAAAATAATCTCAATGATATAAGACTAAATTTTAACGAGTACAACATGACTTTCTTGTTATATTTTGCAAACTTGCTCATTCACTTTGACCATCAAAATTTGCCATAAATTTCAAAATTAGGTAAACTCCTGCCAGGTATAGCATCCATGTTTTCTTCAACTATATGAGATATTTTCTATAGTTAGCTCTGTTTTAAGGTGTTCAACAAGTGCCATTTGTTGTACCTTCACTAGACGTGTCTTCTTTCCTGGTACTCTTTGAAGAATATGTTGCTTCCCAAGATGTGTAAGTATCTTCAGTAGGCCAATGAAAAGCGAGTACTTCATCTCTTTTAGGTACCAAATTGTCCCATTCAACTTTCACCTAATGTACTTCATTCCTTATGGTTGTAAAATGCACCCTAACATTTTGTAATATTTCAATTATTTGGACAAAAGGTATATTGTTCTCTATATTTAGAATGGTGTTTATTCTAACTGATATATCATCATCAATTTGTCCCAACCATTTCTCTTTGTCCTTTATAGTTCCATCTGCTTTAACAAGACCGGGAAACATCTGAAAATTGTCTTGCAAATATCTTGCCCTTACAACCTCTTCCTTTCTTTCCAAATTCTCCCTCTTTATTTCAAACTCAACTAGGTTTTTAACAAACCTATATGTATTTGTTAATTGTATATTGATAATTTTCTGAGTTTTAATCACAGAATAGAATGACTTTAACTTACCTTTTTTGGCAACCCACCTATCCAAAATTGGATTTAGTGTGGCCTTTTCTTCCTTAAAAGAGATCAAAATGTTGGATAACTGTTCACCAATCTTGTAAATTTCTTTTGGCTTTATATTTGCAACCAATTGGAAAATTGTGTCCCTTATCCTGTTTTCATATTTCAACTTCTCTTTGTGTATTATGTTTTCATCCTGCATATGAGGGAATAAAGCGGATGTGGGGTATTCAATTATTGGACTAGATGAAGGAGGTATAATAGCAGAGGAAGAAAGTTGCAATTATCTTGATACTAGGATTGGGCCCTGTTCCCCTAACCTTTTCTTTAGGTTAGCTATTTTTTTATCCTTCTCATTCATCTCCTCTTTCATTTCCCCATAAGCTTTCAAGACTGTTTCAAGCCTTAATGTGAGCTCTTCTTTCTCCTTGGTTTCCTTCTATGCTACATTTGTTGTAACCTGGGTCATTTCCATCACCATGCCTGTTGCTTCAATTAATGAGGTTTCACTGACCCTTTTTATCAGAAGGCTACTTGTAAGATCTCCCTTCGCAATATGTTTCCCTTTGTTATTTTCATCCTTTCTCAGGGACCACATAACCAAGTCTTGATGATCATCACTGAAAGTGACTCCTTTGATGGCTTGCTCTGCCTCTTCTTTGGTCTTATAGATTAGTGTACTCTACTTTCTAATGACACCTAGGACTACTGCATTAGCAATGTCCCATTCTAGGAGAATAAGATCTCCTAAATTTCTGACCAATTCTCTTCCCTCTTGTGGAGTGATCCTTTCAAATCGTTGAGTCATTTCTTTTCTGACTTCACTCTCTATGACGTTGATGTCTTTTTGTGGGTCTTCCTCCTATTTTTTCTCACATGTTTCTTGGAATCAGTTTATGTGCAATTTCCACAAAATTTGCTTGAAAGCCCTAGCCTTTACAAAAGCATCATCAAATAGGAACTCATCACATGCTTGCTTAATTATGGGGTCCAGCTCTTTACCAGTCATTTCTCCCATTGTCAATTCTAATTCAAGCTCCTGTGGTGGCTCTGGTACTCCTTCATTTATTTCCTCATAGGTCATAAAGATTTGACCTAGACTACCCAATTGATGTACTTGTTCTGCAACCTCTTCATGATCCATAAGGTTTAGAGGTGATTGGGAGGGAGAGTATTCCTCCTCAACATGTACAGGTCTTTCTTCCAGTTTTTGCTTCTTTGCTGGAGCTGGGGAATTAGGAACAACCTCAATTGGTTGATCATGTACTGAATTTTCTATCTCCACAGCCTCGTTATGCAGTTCTACTTATTTTGATGTTGAAGGGATGTCCTCTGTTGATTTTGTTTTTTCTTGTCTGCTTGGTCTTCATACAATGACATTATATCCTATCTTTTTCTGTACTATGTATCTACCTGGGGGTAACATTTTGGTAAATGTAGGCTTGCTTAACACCAATCTAGCCTTTTCTGGCTCATCTTGCATGACTTTCTACTTCTTCTTAGATAGGGTCTAAATGATACCCTGAAAGTCACTCATAAGAGTTTCTACTTTTGTTCCAAAAGGGGTGCAATCTTTTAGAGGATCATAAGCTTTGTCAAAATGTTGTACAAAATCTAGTGTCTTTTTATACACTAACCATTTCTCCTTTCTGATCTCTTGTTCTAGTATATTTGGAATGTTTCTAATGATATCCTTAGGAAAATTAAAGATATGATCTATTAATGGGCATTTAACCCTCTTCTTGAACATCTCATTGTAGAATCCCTTGGGATCTACAATCCTAGCAATTGAAGTAGCCATATGATATGGTTGCAATATTTTATCCATATGAACCCATCTACCTTTAGTGATTACAAATTGGTGGGCTACTGTGATAGTGGGGAAAAAATTTCCTCTACCCTTCCCTATGAGAACTTTTTCTTGTATTTCCCCCAATTGCCTTAGAAATTCTGCAACACCAATCTTGAGGGGGACTTGATATGGTAATATGAAAGGGGTGCCTATAAAACCATACAATTTTATTACAGTAGAGACTAGGTAAAAGATGAAATCACCCCAATTGTGCACAATCTTGATGTCCCTAGAAAATTGCTTTGGCCTAATGAGTTCAAATAAGGCATTCGGGATTCTTGGATTTTCTTGACAAAACAAAGACCTGAGCCTTGATACAAAACATTTGTCAAAATTCACAAAACTATTATCAGTCCTATCCTAGGTTATGTTGATATTCCATAATTGTACTGGCATTTCCTCACCATCCTTTTGCTTCATCAGCTCCATTTCTTTTTCAAAATAACTTGTACCCTTGTACATAAACATGTACATCAATAGGGAATACCAACAAAAAGGTTTATCCACTTTATTCTTTTGGATTCCTACTAATCCCTCATGAATCAATTCAACTATGAAAGGGGAAAAGTCAAATGTAAGGGTAAAAGCACAATCGAGTGTCACCTTTTGGGCTAACTCAAATCACTCGGCCCAATTAGACTCGACCGAGTTATACTTGGCTGAGTCTAACACGGCCGAGTACACATAGGTGCCATGCGGCACCGAATGGCGTCTACATGGCCCATTAGACTGGGCCAAGTGGTACTCAGCCGAGTAGGACTCGATCGAGTCTAAATAATATTTTTAATATAAAAAAACATCACAAACCACTCATTTGCACAGTATTAGGCTATTTGAGTGGGGCCGACCCCTAGGGGGACTCGGCCAAGTCGGACTTGGCCCAGTTAGACTCGGCCTAGTTGGACTCGGTCGAGTCTACTTAGGTGGCATGCCAAGTTGGCAACCAAACCACCAAAAACACAAAAAAACTAGAATTTTTCACTTTTGTTGTTCCTTTCTTAGATCAAAATAGAAAATGTTAAAAAAATAAAAGTAGCCTTTTCTAGATCTCAAAAGTACGATTCTGGACATATAAATTTTATATTGTTTTATCTACAAAACGTTAAACAAATTTACTAAAAACTACATGTAGGTATATTAAACTTTGAGAAGATGTTGATTCAGAAAATATAGAAAAATACTAAATCAATTCAAAAAAATTTTAAAATTATATACGGCACTAGAGGAGAGAGTCCTCTTCAAGAATATATAATTTATTTGGTTTTTGGTATAGTTTTTATAGGGTAAAAGTGACGGGAGACAAAAACTATTGATTTCAGGTAAGGTCAACTTTCAATACTTATAATGGGTAAACTATCGATCAAAAAAACTTATTTCTTTTTTCTTGCACTAGATATACATGTCATCTAAAACATATTCTGAAATTGGAGGGAAAAAAAATGTTTTACTTATAATGATTTGACGGGAAGTGAACTCCCTTATTTGTAGTATTTTCAGGATATGAAAAATAGACCTAAAAATTTAAAAAAACATATTAATTTTTTCTCAAATTAATTTTTAAAAATTATAGGCATAAAATTCATCCTATTTTACACATTTCATTAGTTTACATCATCTTCAAATTCTCAACAGAAATGTCACTTTTATGCCCTTGAAGTTTTTCAGTTTTTGTGTTGTTAGCCTCTTCCTTTGTAAAAGGGTGACAACTTATTGTGCTTTTACCTATAATTGCCAAGAAAGGGTGCAAGATTTGAACCATCATATACATTAGGTGCACTGGCATTCTTTCCTGAACATCTTCTCCAAAAACTTGGCATAGTGACCAATATACACCTTTTGCCCTTTGGTTAAAATAATCTACTTTGAAAGGTTCTTGTGTACTTGGTCCCACTGTGACCAAACCCCCAATTTTGTTGTAAAATTCCTTCATAGGACCACTCCTTAGATAATCCCTCAGAGCATTATAGACTTTCCTTAACTCCTCAAAATCTATTCTTTCCAGGTCATTAGATGGTTCTCTTAAACTAAAAACCCTTCTAATTTCTTCAGTTGAAATACTGATCAAAATGTTTCCTTTTGTATCCCTAACAACCCTTGTAATTTGATCATATTGGCATGCTATCTAGGTCATAATATCTGCATCCATGAACACACTTGGAACAACGAGTTTTCCTAAATCAAATTGCCACACATTACTAATGGGAGGGAGGGCATGTCTATGAGCAAATCCTACTCTGAACAATTCTAAACCAGTGATACCAGTGCTGCCAATTTCGACGTCTCTCATATAATTTCCTTTATCATAGAGCACATCTGCTATTTTAATTCTAGCATCTTTTGGTACTAAACCCTTAGCCTTAACCGTATCATTGGTTGAGTGATCAAGCTATTCTAAGAGGTCTTCATGTACACCTCTTTCATGATATTCAACTTTACCAGTTAATTCTCTCCTCGATGCCATTTTAGGGTTAATAGTTCTTTATGATTATAGAATAAATAAAGAGTAGGACCAGAAAGATACTACCAGGGAAAAAATTTCACAACATACTAACCAATGTCAGAAAATCGTCAAGAGACAGCAACCAGCTCTGCAATTTTCTTCACCCAGGATTTTGCAAATTTTATCAGTTCATGTTTGTCAAAATAAAATAATAAATGTTATATTAGCATTTAAAACATTAACCCCTTTGGCGATTTACTCCGCATGATCAGGTCATAACTTATCTAAAAATTCAAATTGTCTTCATTAAATGGGCAAATACATTATCACACGAGTTTTGATTCAATTTTAAATTTCTACCATCAATCTTGATTCTTCCGATTGGACGCACAGTAGTACATGGTGGCTTAAAACAAAATAAATGGTTGTCACAAGATCGCAATGGGTGAAAGTTTTCTCTATAGATGTGCGACAACCATTAGCTCAAACAAGATAAAAAAAGGCTCAATCGAATGCTGAAACCTTAGTGAAATAAAACAATTAGGAGTTAGGGAGATTTAATAAAGTCATGGGGACTTTACACTTAGGAAAATAAAATGTTGCCCTAGCTAAATAGAAAGTCTTAGGAATATGGCCCCTCCAGATGACATAATAAATTATATGCCTTGTAGAGATTTAATTGAGCTATAAAAGGATAACATTCAAATCAAAAAATAGAAAAGCAATCTAGGGTTTTTGTATTAAAAAGACAAACATTTAGGGTTTTTTGGACTTAAAATTGTTATAAAGAAAAAGGGGTAAGAAAAATGGCATTACTAAGAAGTGAACCAATTAATCAGATAATAAATTATATAACTATCATGGAGCACAGAAGAAACATCCCAATTAACACATACATATAAGGGTAAATCTAAATAAAGAACATCACGTAATAATGATTGACTAAACTTATGTAACATCAATATTATTTCAATAGAATCCACTGATGAATGAGTGATTTCATTATAAATTGTTTGTCGAACAACAAAAACCATATGATATCATTATATGAGATAGACATACAAGTACTGTACAAAAACCATTATAGCTAATTGTAGAAGAACATTTGGGTTTCAAAAATAGAATTACTAAGAAGGGAAGCAATTAGTCACATAATAAATGGTATAACTATCATGGACCATAGAAGAAACATCCCAATTAACATATATAGATAAGGGCAAACCTAAATAAAGAACATCATGTAATAATGATCGAGTAAACTTATGTAACATCAATATTATTTCAATAGAATCTACTGATGAATGAGTGATCTCATTATAAATTGTCTGTCGAACAACAAAAACCATATGATATCATTATATCAAACAGATATACAAGTACTGTACAAAAGCCATTTATAGCTAATTGTAGAAGAACATTTGGGTTTTCTAAACATATCTTGGTGATGGAATTTTGTTCAAATATACATAATTAGACTCTTTTAATGAAAGAGAATTATACTAAATTGTATAACCATTCTCTTAACGCGTTTAAATGTATTTCTTCTTCTTTTCATCTTCTAACATGTGGGCTTAGTTGCATGCATGAAAATATTTCAAAACTGAAAGTTGGATGGATGAGATGTCCAAAGAGTTCAAGAACTCTTGAAAGAGCTGTAAGGGCTAATCCTTGTTGTTCTGTGCTTCCAATGTCAATTGTTTCCTTTTGAAGTGAGAGACCCTGTGATTTGTGTATTGTTAATGCCCATGACATTCATAGAGGTATTTGACAGCGGAAACCCCTATCAATTGGTGTGATAGGAATATTCTTTGGATTACTCTCATCCCATGTTGGACCAATATAATTAATAAAGTCAACTACAACTAGGAGAGGCAGTTACGGAGGCTTTTGACCATCATTATATATAATTTCTTTAACTTCTCCTCTAGCACCATTAACAAGTCTTGTTTGTACCCATAGATTTGTACATAGCATAACGTGTTGGCCTATACATGAGAGAATGTGAGATTGAAGTTGTTCTTCATCTGCATTTGAGTTTTCAAAATCTTTTTATTGTTCTTCTATTGAAAGAGCCACAGGTTGTTGTAGAGATAATAATATATGCTTATTATGGAGGGCTGACATTTCATTAGTTGCAAAAGGGTGTACTTTAGAATGGAAATCTTCATGTTCATCTTTACTGAGAGCAATACTTGTCCTTGTCATGAGAAGATTCCAATCTCCAATTTTTGGTTCTGCATTTCTTAGATTTGAAAGAAGAGAATGGAATTCTACCTGAACATTTGTGTTACCAATTTGATGAAAGTTAGTCTCTAATGTGATTACTTTTCTGAATGATTTCCATAATTGTCCGCCATATGAATTTCAAGCATACAATGGAATGTCTTTAACTGGAGGAAGCTGACCTAAATCACCAAAAAGATTTATTAAATGACCTCCAAAAGGGATATGGATGCTATTTGGGAATGCTTCTCTCAATCTTATATAGATTCTCTCAAATAATTTAGGACCAATAAAACTCATTTCATCTATAATAATATACTGAACATAATACAGATTTTCCTATAACATTGTCAGTGATTGACCTTGTAGTTGTACCATTTCTTTGATTAGAATCTATAGAGTAGAATGAATTGTAGATGCCTTGATGTTTAAAGTAGCAACTCCTATCAGTGCAAGAAGTAGAACAGGTGATTGTCCATTACTTGCTGATTCTCAGATAGTAGCTTTGATTTGAGCAATTAGATGAGATTTTCTAGTGCTAGTAGTCCCTTGTACAATTAGCTATAATGGTTTTTCTATAGTACTTGTATGGCTGTGTGATATAATGATATCATATGCTTTATATTGTTAGGCAAACAATTTATAATGAGATCGCTCATTCATAAGTGGATTCTATTGAAATTTTTGTTGATTTGATTGGATGAAATTTGTAGCTCTTTCTTTTTGTAAAGGAGTAATATTAATTTCCACCCAATTATTTGTTGAATCAAATTCTCAATAACCAAGCATATCTAAATCACTTAAATGTATAGGTATGCCTGGATATAATCTTGCCAAAAGTTTCCATTCATTTGCTATACTATCTTGCATTGTACCTGTATTTGTTGTAGGGCTTGTAGGATCATTTGCTTCTTCTACCTCTGAATGTGTTCTTATATGCCATGCCTGATATAATCTTGAAAAAGCTTCCCATTGTTCTATTATTCCTTCATCTGATGCTGCAAAATCTATTTGAATATTGCGGAATGGTTTGTACAACATAAGTTCACTCCAACAAAATATTGGATAAGAAATGTCATCTTTGGAAGCGATACTAATGAATCTAGGTGAAACTCTAACTATACAAGGTAATCTTCTTTGTTTCCATTTGTCCTGCATATGATTAGCTCTAAATGTCTAGCTTCTGGTTATCTCAATAAGAGAAAACATTTCTAAATTTGGTGGATGTTGCATATAAGATTCTATTTGGTTATAGCATAAATTTGTTGGCATGTCTAATATAGGCAAACGTTGAATTTTTTTTGGTTGACATTCAAAGATACAAATTGTCTACTACATAATGATAAGGGAAGCTTTTGTAGTAGATGGAAGGTTTCTTGGGCACCTATATCACGGTCAACAAGATTTTCCAAAAGCATTCTTTGAATTGCAGTTGGTACGGGCATCGTACAATTGAAAGTTGATATTCTACATAATATTGCATAATATGTTTCTGATTTTGTCTCTACTTTTGCTGCATATTTTTCTATGTACCTGATAACTACATTAATTGAAAGAATAGGTTGACAATCTATATTTCCTTTCCAAATAGAAAGCATCTGGATGTTATGTAAGTTGAGATGATCATCATTATGAGCTACTATATGTTTAGGTTCACCCTTATCTATCTGTGTTAATTGTGATGTTTGTTTTGTAGTCCGTGGAGCTTTATAATGGCATACAACAACATCACCTTTCCTTCTTAAACATGTGTGTAGAGAACATTTTGTGTGATGTTGAACATGATTAACCTATTCACAGTAGTTAGAAGCCACATCTATTGCATTTATCATTTCAGTAGTCATGAGGCAAGGATCTTCAAGAGAATTGCAATGGATGCCTTGATTTCTTTGTTCTCTTCTTTGTGGATTCCATGCAGATACATATTGATCTATGTAATCTAAAGCATTCTGCACTAACAGGTCATTATTCTATTGTAAATTCTGAAAATCTGGTGCATGCGGTAACCAGATGAATCCATGAATATGTGGAGAACTTGTAACGCCCTGCCAGGGAACCCAGGAGAGATTAACCTATAAGTTGCTACTAAGTTTGGTGAACTTTTTTTTTAAAGTTAACAAACAAGATAAACAATAGTGCAGAAGCAATTACCATTAACTCACATTGAACCAATCAACCAAAACAGATTACAAATCTCGAGGGTCCCATGATGTAGAATTACTTAAGAACAAAGATACAACTAAAGAAAGATAACAAAGATTTCATAACATAAAAGATACAATTACAACTTAAATCAATAAATACAAACCTCATGGACATCCATGATAACTAAATAACTGACATCCACTACACATGTCGTAGGGTATGTAATAATGTATCTAACTAGAAAAGTATAATGTCCATATTAGGTATCACATGCGATACTCTAATATAGGACTACATAAATGAAGGTATGATAAGAATCCAATAATGAAGAATCATGAAAGCATCCAACTGTAGAATTATCAATAGCATCGGCACCAAGACATCAAATCTCAAATGGTAAAGAATCACTACCACCCGTCCATGTAGAACCACAAAGGTCTACCCCACTGTGCTGAGGAGATAACCACAAACCCCAATCGAATGACCAAAACCAAACAAGGATAAAACCACTGAGAAAGGAATCTTGAAAGCCCTCTACTCAAGGTACACAATAATAAAGTGAAAGGTGGGATACACTAATCTAGAGGCATAAACAGAAAACTCAGGAGATGATCTAGGCTACATGCTACGGGAGTGTCATCACATGTCTAACTACTTGAGTACCCTGGACTGATCACAAAGGACCCCAGACTCTCAAGCATTGAATTACCCTAGAACTGGCCACTTTGGGCCCTGGAACCTTAAAATGATCCATGTGGGATTAGAATACTCTCTCTTAGAAATGAGGATTTCTAATCATAAACATATTCTAACTTATCTTTTTAAATCATCTATAAATTTTTAATTACTATGTTATCACTTAATTACATAACCTACAATAGGTTATCCAGGTGCTGACCACTTTGGGTCCCGGCCCCTATTCTAAGCCACTCCCCTAAGATGCACTTAATCAATCTCCCCTAGGCTCATAATCTCACAAACAACCAATAGGTATATAACCAGGTAATCCTAGAAGCAGTTTCACACATAGAAACCCAAATGATTACACAGATACCAAAAATAGATATTAACCAACAAGAGCCCATAAGATTGATTCATAGATGACAATCAGAATAAACATACACATAAACATGATACTGAAATACAATCCAATTGACAAAGATCCCTGCCTCTGTTTCCCCTAAGCCATCTAATGCCCGACATCACATAATGCACAAGAATGCAGTTCAGAAACAAGAAGCTAACATTCACAATTTACATAACTAAAAAAGGACTACAAGCATTGAAACATCACAATGAACATGATCCTAACAGAATATGGATCACATAATATAGATGAAAGAATCATGACATAACAAACATACTCAAGTCACTCATAAAAGAAATATTCCCTAATGACGTTCTAGGAATTCAATAGAAAATTTGCCCAATTTTGGTATAAACATAAACATTTAACAAATAGTTGCTTCCATAACAAAAGAACGTTCCACATTTTTTGTTATCAATTTTTAAATATATATTAAATCTAATATACCACTAAATCCCTATAGTACAGTTAAGACACAATTCGATTCAAAATTACCTTCATAATTAATCTCAATCATTTTCAAAGAACAAACTTATGCTATCCAACAACAAGACGATATGCAACCATACCAATTTTAGTAAACCAATTAAGTTGATTTACTAATAAACAAAAATATAACTACTACTAACAATTATCCAACTCAAATATTAATAAATAAATACAAACAAACATTTAGAATAAAATCTAAACATTACTATATTGATTACAATTTAATAAGCAAATGAAATATTAAATAAAATTTCAATCAAATATTTATTTATTAAATTAAATAACATTAAATAAAAATAATTAACATTAACTAATAAATAAATAACATTTAGTAATAAAATAAAAATAAAATTAATAATTTAATTTAATTCACTAATGAAATATTTCTAACACAAAATAATGTTAAATTAACCTAAAAGTAAATTTATCACATAAAAGATTATCAAACATAGAATAAATTTTAATTAAAAAAAATCAAGTTTTAATAGGGAGGGACCCTACGGGCCCCACACCATTTTCCCCGCGCCTGGCATACTATTCGAGCACCCTGCGCACATTGTATAGGTGGCAGAGTACTGTCGTCAGCAGTACTCTACCGCCATGCAGGTACGCCACCAGACGGTAGGACAGAGCGGAGGGGCTTGGGGGATTTGGTGGCCCTTGCCCCAAAAAAATATATATATTTAATTTTTTTTAATTAATTAACTTTAAATTATTTCCTAAAGGAAATAAAGTTTCCTCAAACAAATTTTTTTTTAATAAGAATTAACACTTATATATATATATATATATATATATATATATATATATATATATATATATATATATATATATATATATATATATATATATATATATATATATTTGTTTACTTTATTTTCAATACACAGTCAACCTGTACTTTTTACAATGAACTATATATATATATATATATATATATATATATATATATATATATATATATATATATATATATATATATATATATATATATATATATATATATATATATTTTTACAATCCAATTCACAATGAGATTCTTTTGGAAAAGAATCTATTCCATTCCCAATAAAACAAAAGTATGTTTATTTATCCATATCAAACATACCAAACTTATGCCAACGCTTTTTCTTTTTTTTTTTACTGTAACTTTTAATCAGAGATTAAATTATAGATTTCCATAATTGACTTTTGTACCCAAATTGGGTTTTTTGTCCTAAATTGTTTTCTCTTAATAAGGAACTAATTTTTTTCCCAATACTATAGTTAAACTATACAACAGGATTAATTTTTTTATTTATAGGCAAACCATGAAGAATTAATTAATGAAATTTTGTCAGAGTAACACTACGATGCCAAGTAATAATAAAATACACAAAACAACTATACTAGGGTTTTTGAATACCCAGATCCAACATAAACACAGAAAGACAAATGAATGTAAAAATAAAGATAGCAGGTAAAATTCAATGCCTACCTTAGATCCAATGCCAGAAACTGAAAATGAAAACCTTTGTAGATCTGAGAATAGAACTCTCTCCAAAATCAAGCCCAACTTGCAAATCTGAAAGCTATGTTGCAAAAAGGTGCCCGATCCAGATGCACAGAGAAATTCAATTCAACATGCAACCACAACAATCCACAAATTTCCAAAATACCAAGCACACAAGCTTCCCCAAAAATCTTCTCCAAAACCTGTCTCTCTCAAAAATGAAAACAATAATCTCCTAATAGGAATTCAATTCCCAAATTCAAGCAATCCCAAAAGACAACTCAAAAGCTAACTCACAGTTAACTCCAAATCAGAAAATGACTCATAAGACAACTCCTAATCCAACTCCAATTCCAAAATTGAAAGTAAATAAAATTAATTAATTAAAAACATCTTTTAAATGCACAACTCAACTTGACTTTTGAAAACTAGTTGTTATCTTTTTAAAAATAATTCCCTTTTCAATTTTGCACATGTTATAATTTAAATTCATTTATTAAATAAATTAAATACTTAATGCATCACAAATTCATGCAATTAATTATTTAATCATTTCATAAAATATATAAGCATAAATCAATTCATTTTCTAATTAAGCACATGTTAATAATTAAAACCCAAATTAAATAAATTAAATATTTAATACATCCTAGGACATGCATTTAAATATTCAATTATTTAATTATACATTCAAACATAATTGAATCCAATTTCAATTAAATAATCAATTAATTCTAATTAATCAAATAATTGACTTGAGATAATTTTCCAAATTAAACATAGGAACATAATTAAATCATTAAATTCAACTATAATCCTAACATCGATAATCATATAAAATCACTTGAATAATTCATAGATCAACTTAATCAAGCACAGTGAAATCAAGCACAATAAATCAAGCAAATTGAAAACATGCACAGACTCAAGAACGGGATCCACAAATCCATACCAATCAGGTGAATTTGGGTAAGGTAGTCAAACAGACACTTCTCCAATCCTAGGACAATTAGGCTTAGGTTAGGGTTTTGGGTCTGTGTATTATCTCCCCTCTTTACAATTGAGATGAATGTTTGTGGGCGCGCTCACTCCTACCAATTCAGGGAAGATGATGCCCTGTACCTGCAAATCTAACATCACAAAATGAAGCATGTACATACAATATATAGCAGACAATGATAGGGTATGATCAGACATGTGGATCTTGACTATGCGAGGAACTATGCCTCCATCTTCTACCACACAAACACAACAAACAGATATAGGTACATAATCACCATACACATGTGAGTATGGGGTAAGTACATCATAATCAACATAAAACATGTAATCTCAACATCATAAAACATCATTATCTAATCTACGCATACACATGATAAACATATAATAATAATCCATAATCATCATTAATGAAACAATAACCGATCACATGAAAAGTGACCTAAAAGAATCCGGTCAAACATCTGAAACATAAAACAAACTAAGCGCATCCTATGGGTGGGTACTACAGAACCTCTATTTTGCCATTCAAACCTGATATATATTTAAGTCAGTAAATATAACATGAAATTGCACCGAATAGATATATATTTAAGTCACTAAATATTCTAAGTAGATTGTTTACCTATACCAATACTCAGTTACACCGAGCAATTTCTCCAAAACTTCCTCTCGAAATGCAGTGAATCTATGATGCATGTACACAACTATCAGATGAGGATTTTGAATAATATTCTATATTCACCATGTTGTAGCAATAGATGGATTTGTTGGTGTACTTGATGGCATGACATTTTGTAAATCAAACCATTTAGTATATGTAGTACTTAGGGTAAAGAAAAGTGTAGGAAAACCAACTTGAATAACCATGTCTATTAGTTCTGCTATTTGTTAATTCCAAAAAGATCTAGTTCCACTTACAGAAGATCCAAATCTCATTAGCTGGTCTACTAATTTATCATTAGGTACATCTCGTAATCTTTGATGAAGATCTGCAATTGTAACAGGTAAAGATCCATCCAATTGTTTGTGAATAAATACAGATGTTGTGGTCTGGGTTCGATGACGCATGATAATATTCAATATAAAGTACCAAAATCTTGAATGTTGTCCTAATCTGTTATCATAATAGCGTAAAAGGTGAAGTGCGTAGTCATGCAATTTGACTTATTTGATACGTGGTTGTTTGAATGCAGTCATTCCTTTGGAAAACAAAGTTGGGAATGCCATTACAAATAAACCTTCAGTTGTGTATTCATTTACAAGAGTAGGTGAAATAAGAGGCCATGCAATAGATTATGTTGTTCGACCTTCACCTAAATGCAATAAAGATCATATTTCTTCCATTTCTCTACGTGGTGGAGGTAGATTACAAACAAATCAGCTATTACATTCTAGACTCTCATCACATGCATTTTCTTCTATGACATCTATCATGGATGAGTTATCTTCAAATGGATGAGCATTTTCCACTGCATTAAAAATGAGGTCTAAAATATTAGTAGATTGTAAGGGCAATGATGCTAGAGTATTTTCATCTAATTGTACATCCCTATAGTATGGATCATTGAATGTTTTATATTTCAATGCTTCATAAACATGAGATCTACTAACAAAAAAACTATATTTTTTATTAGGTCTATACTTTCTTTGTTAACAATGATTATATCCAATGTATCTATACGTCTAGGTAACAATGTTGTGATAGTTGAAATATCTTGAGGAAAATAAATAGTGTGACCACTATATTTTAGTTGCCCACCTTTTGCATATGTAACTTGCAAGATAAGACTTATTTTGGAAATGAGCATTTGTTCAATTTGTGTTAATATTTTCAAACACAATGGTTGTTCACTAGGATCCATATTGTTCCATTTTGAGAACCGATGACCTTCTTTTTCAAAATTGCATTTGTAGCATATTAAATTTTCATCAGACATTCGTATTTTAATTCCAGGATATCTTTCCATACAAATAGAACACTTTCTACAGTTTGAAATATCAACTATCTTTCTATGGAACTATTTTATGGCATTATAATAATTTTGACAGAAAGGTGAACTAACAATATGATCAATTGTATTCATGGAAGTTGTATGTTCTTCATTGCAATCAGACATTTCATTATGTAACAGGGAAGGATTTTCAACAATAGAATTGGTTAGGGGATATGAATTTGCAACTTGAACTATTTGTAATTGACATGGTGTGTTAGAAGAAAGTACATTGGATGCACATAATGCAAGTCCAATATTTTGAGAGGCTTCTCATCTTTTTTTGTTAATAACTATTCTTCTTGCATGATATCTTGCTCTCTGCATCTCATTTCTATGATTTCTCTTAGCTTGTCTTTCATTATTTGCATCATCCATGATTGCATGTGTAATCGTGTCTCTATATCTGAGATGTTTGAAAATTAAAAAGTTAAAAACTATATTCAGAAATGGAAATCTAATCTAAAAAGTGTAATTGTAAATTTCAAATTATTGGTTGGTTATATTCTGTATGCATTATGTATTGACATAAAATAAATGTAGAGTTATTACACAATATATAACAGAAATATTAAAAGATAACATATACTAATACTTATCCATTTGAGGATAACTCGTAATGTAAAAAAAATTAAGTACACATATAGTATTTTGTTTCAATAGATATGACAAGATTTATGTATTGCATACTATGAATATGACACATTGTATTCTCCAATATACATATATATCAAAACATGGAAATACATATGTTCAATATTACAGGTAAAGTATGATGTTAAGAAAGCTTCAAAGCCAGAACAATTATGCTTTGAGTTTCTTGACTGCCAAAAAAAGATGTTTTGATACTTAGATTAAATATAAATTGGGATTTGTAAATATTATCTAAAAATTCTTTATCTGCACCAGGTTCAGCAAGTAGTAGCTCAAAATCTTCTGAATGAACACCAAACAAAGCATTCGTAGGGCCCTCAAAGGCAGTAATGTTGTGAAGTTCCCCCGATGGGTTTGCAAATCCATATCTAGCATGTAAGTTAAATCACATAATGGGATATGAACACAACATTTTGGACATTCATATGTCCCTGTATGATTTTGAGTAACCTTTTTTTAACATTTTTTTGAATCCACCATTCATGGACATGAGAGATAATAAAAGTTATCTAAATCAAGTCTACATATTTTTGTTGTTACACAAACAGGAATCATAGAATGAAAGTCTTTTTTAAAAATGGAAGAGATTGTTTGTGGATTTGTAAATCTTGAAACTACTTTTGGCTCTCTAGTCAGAGAAATTGAAGATTGATTTTCTCCTATTTCTGTACACCATGTTAGTAGAGCACTAGCCTCAAGTAAATTTGGATTGATAATAACACTAGTTGAATAAACAGTATCCAAGGACTTACTAGACCAAGAAAGAAAACGACCACATTTAATTAAAAGAATAATTGGTTTTTTTTCCCTAAATAAATTAAGGATTTGTTGTCCTTCATTTTCACAATGATGACCCCAGAGAGTCACATCAATAGAGTATCCAGAGATATCTTTGATTCTTGTATTACATTTTTTAATTCTAGTACCATTTTTTTTCCTGATGGTACTTGGAGGATTGATAGACATAATAATTCTGATCACATCAATAAGAGAATCAATAGGAAAAGTTTCAAGAGATTCAATGCTTTTAATATGGTAATCATGTTCAGGAACTCTGGATTTGAAACATGTTGAAGGTACAATTTTAGAAGAACTATGAAGAACTATTTCATATGGATTGGTAGAACTACTAAATTTGGTGTTTGTAACTTTTACAGATCCATTAGAAATCAAATAAAAATTATTTGATTGAATAACATCATAGAAATTATCAACCAATTGATTGAAACAAGTTATATGTATTCTAGATCCTTCTTTATATATAAAGTCAAAACCAAATACTTTACCCTCTTTAGACATTTTTTGGAAACAATGGATAGGTGTTTTTGTAAGACTCGACCCTCAATACACCAAAACTTGTGGTATGGGTTGAAGAGTTTAATGAGAATTATGTTAGATGAAGAAGCATCTAAACCAGTATGACTGCTAGATGATGTTATCTGTCTAGTTTCTTGTACTATAGGCATTGGAGATCCAATAATGTCTCCATTATTTGACACTACATGCAAATTATTAATTAGGATAGCCCTACAAGAATAAAGAAAATACATATTTAGTAAGGTTTTATAATGGGGTTTTCATAAGTACAACAGAATATAGGAAAAGAATTGGCATACATGAAATTGTGGAGTAGCTTGAAAGAGTATTCTTTGATGCAAACAATAGAACCTTTAACTAAAGCCTCTTCCACTACAAGTGTATTAAATTATTCCAGAAGTAGGGCAAAGTGTGTGTGCACACCATTGGAAAGTTCTAAATGATATTTTGTACTTGCATAATGTTGTTGTTCAATACAATGTGTCGATAGAATTTGAAAACATGGTTCAACGATACATATACCATCCATTATCTAACTAATTGCTCCCATTTTTAGTAAGGTCATTTTTGTTACCTATTTAATGGCAAATACTGTGATGTCACTAATCAAAACTATAGCATTAACATGAACACAATATTTCTTATATAGGCAATCTTGAAAGTAAACTGTACAGATCATTTTCTCAAACAAATAACCTATCCAATGTTTTGATTACTGGAAAAAATAGGTTTTGAAGGGACCCAAAACCCTTTACAACTTAAGGATCAAAAGATCAGAGATATATAGCATAAACATCATAAGAGACATACACCAATGAACTACCCATATTAGGGGCTACAAAGCTAGCGAAGAAAGGGCAAAAACCTAGCCAAAAAGACAGCAAGAAAAACAAAAACACCAGTAGGAGCACCAGGCTAAGCATCCACATATAGAATCCCATCTTTTTCATCCAGCATTTTCTCCATCTTGGCCTGGATGTTATCCATCCTGCCAATAACACTTTTCAATTCATCCAAATTATTCTTGATCATAGGGGATTATTTCTTTCCACGGGTCTGAGAACTGGGGCCACCACTATCCAATGGATGAGCATTCCTAACCTTAGTATCATCCTCCGATGCATTATCCAGTAAATTAACCACAACCTTAAGGTTGGTACTAGAAGCCTTCATACTATCCATACTATGTTGGAGAATGTTGATAAGAGTATTATCAACTTTATCCATTCTTTCCTTTAAATCAATAGCAGGGGAATTAGAAGATCTCTCTTTGAGAAGAGACTCCACATTCTCTTGGAGGATGATATTGTTAGCTTCAAGCTTTCTACATTTCAAATGGAGCCTTTTAATTTCATGAAAGCACCACTTACTGAACCTGAAAGAGTAAAGGGCCTCAGCTTTGGCAGTCTACAAAACACCAGTAGTCACCTCTTCTCTATCATTAAAATCTTCGAAGATAAGCTTGATGGTGGACTCTCTAGCCTTTCGTTCACTAGACTCCTCACTACCCTCCTAAATGTTGTCCTTATAATCTTGAGATATAGGCATGTCATGCTTCATACCTTCGACAAAATCATCCAGAATGGGAACCTCCTCTTTATTAAAGTCCCGATCATTCTTTTGTTTCTCTGCATACTGGATGGCTGTGTCAACCAGATCTTCAAGGCTATGAGAATTACGCCCCTCAGTGCCTTCAAAATTAGCCTCATCCACATCTTTACCTTTCTCCTTAGCTATACTCTTCTGACTATTTTTGTCAGGGTCCTCGGCTTTAGTAATGTCTTTATCTTCCTTGCACATGGTAGTATCCTTCTCCTCAATGCACAGAGGTTCAGTCTCATCTCCCAGCCTCTAAGAATCATCAGTACCCTGCATGTTAGTATCATTTTTCAACTAATCCCCCTCCTCAATAACCTCCTTGTTCTCCTCCTCCGAGTTCTCATTGTTAATCTACTCCTTTTGCTCTTCATGATTAGACGTAGCCTCAGAATCATTAGTCTCTTCCTCATCCTTGCTAGGGCATTTCTTCTTTTGGGCATTATCAGAAGCCTCATCCTCAGAATCCTTCATCTCTAAGCCCTCAAAAAAAACCTCCTCCTCAATAGCTTCCGAGAAAATTTTCTTTGAGCTACTACCCAAATTGTCCTCTTCCTTCCACTTAACCGACCCAGTCTTAGGATTCTTAGGGCTCATTTTACTCTTTCCAGAAGAAGGAGTAGAGCTAGGGGTAGGGATGGTTCTCTTCATATGCTCATAAATTAACAAAATCAAACTCTCATGCTTGACAACCTTCTTGGGAGACCCCTTATGCTCATTTATGCTTTTAACCAGAGAGGTGTACAGATAAAATGGTATGTTAAAGGTGTCCTTGTACCTGAAGTGGTTAAGGAACATGAAGTGATGGGAATGTGCATGAGTGAAGTGGTCATCGAGGGTGAAGTACTCCATCACAACCTGTAGAACATGTCACCATATCACCTTGATCTTGATAGGTTCCATGTAGCCATTAACCTTGCCTTCTGCAAAAGCAACCTTCTCTTTCACAGATTTTGGGAACTTTTTAGCTGCCATATCCGAAATCTTGCGGTTCCTATAAAACTTTTGACCATAATTGGGAATCCCTGTAACTTGAGCTATAAGCTCAACAATAATCTCCAACGTTCTCCCTTCAACGGTGATAGTGTTGTCTTTCCAGCCTTCAACAGATCTTTGAGTAACCTCCTTATCAAATCCATGTAATTTTTCCAAGTAAGGGGTCACTCCACCCTTTTTCAGTTTGCGCCAGACCATCGCCATGTCAGTTTCCTTAAGCTTGTTACAATTATCTAGTTCTTCATGCTTCAGATCACCCCCCATGATAGCAGAGTTCAGGAAAGCAGAGCTATCAGTAAGATTAGAGCCGAGGTAATCAAGATAGCAGTCCCTATTAAACAATTTTCCATAATACAGAACCCAAAAAATGTGTCAACTGTTAGTAATAATGTTGCTTAAAAACCCGTTCCATACTTTCCCATAATTACAATCAGACTCCATAGAGCTTAGGTGAGTCTCATTAATAATTTCCAATCTTTCCTTCCTTATGATTGATTTTATCATAATAAATGTGAGATTTGGTGTCTTCTCTAATATCCGCCTCGATGTCCCAGGTGATGACCTTAGCAGCCTTAACCCCTATGTTAGCTAAGCTGTCTACCATGGTATTACCCTCGTGGTACACATGGGTTATGTAAGTACCTATACACTTAGCAATGATGTCTTTCGCTTTGGAAATAATGTTATCTATTGTCCAAGACGGAGGAGGATTTCCCTTTAGGCAATTAATAATATTCAATGAGTCACCTTCCACCCATATTTTGTTAAAATTGAGTTTATTGGCAAGTTGTAATCCATAGTAAGCTCCTGAAGCCTCAGCTAAATGGTTGTTTTGAGTTCCCAGAGGAACAACAATGGTAGCAATAACATTACCATTATAATCCCTGATAACACTACCACACCCCGCAGGACCAAGATTACCCTTAGCTGCACTGTCAAAATTTATCTTGATCCATCCATCAATGGGAGTGATCCACACACTATTATCATGATCATTCTTTTTACTTTGAAAGACCCCATTATTCCCAATATGCTAGGTGATTCTACTCAAGTTTTCCAACATCCCACTATAAGCCTTCTCATACACCAAAGCAGGAGTACTTTTTTTGTCTCAGAATATGCGATTGTTTCTTTCTTTCCAAAGACTCCAAGCAATATGAGGAGCAGCTAGAGTCCACTTATGTTTGTCCCTAGCATTATCACCTAGATAGTACCATTGCTGGCAAAAATCCTGGACAGTAGAGGGTAAAATCCAGCATAAAGCATTATCCTACAAAAAGAAAGACCAAACCTACTGAGAAAAAGGACAACGCAAAAGGAGATGGTTAGTATCTTCTTCAGCCTCCTGGCAAAGGCAACACCTATTCGGCATGATAAATCCTCTTTTTCTAAGATTTTTGATGGTAAGCACTTTGTTTTAAACAAAGATCCAATAGAAAATCTCAACTTTGGAGGTGAGATTATTATTCCATATCTTTTCCCAAAAAGGGATTTCCTCAGGCTCTTCGAATTGGATAGAGCTAGTAGATGCCATAGAAAATTTGCCACTTGAAGAGGGACCCCATATAAGAGTGTCTTCCTTGTCATCATAACAGCATTGAGCCAGGAGGGCCTTATCAATTTCATGGAAAATAGGGTTAATCACAGCCAACTTCACCCAGCAATTATTTCTCCAATAATCTTTCACTTTAGGACCAAAAGTAGAGGAACATCTTCTGATATCCTGAGGATTGTTAAAAATGCAATTCAGGGGTTTTTCAAACAGCTAAGGATCTTCCCAAAAGTTAATACTAGATCCATTTCCCAACCTCCATGCCTTTCCTTTATTAGCTATACTTTTGGCGTCATTGATATTCCTCCAAAAAATAGAGCCCTCCACTTTCTCCGAGCTGGGAAGGAACTGATCAATGGAGGGGATGTCATAAAGATATTTATGTTTACATATTGTATTCCAGTCCTTAGGATCTTCATAAATATGCCAGAGTTGCTTAGCCAAAAGAGCTTTATTCATAATCTTTATAGGTCTAAGACCCAAGCCCCCCATAGACTTTGGTTTACACACTCTTTTCCAAGCAATAAGAGGTATACGGTTTCTTTCCTCAACCCCAAACTAAAGAAAACATTTCAGGATACTGTCAATTTTATCCACATATATGGATGGCATCTTGAATAAACTCATAGCATACACCATAAGACTTTGAAGAGAATATTTGATCAAGGTTATCTTCCCAGCCTAAGATAGAACTGCTCCCTTCCAACCAGCCATCTTTTTAAAAAATCTCTCCACCATCTGATTCCAAAAAGAGTCATTGATGTTAAGGCCTAAAGGTAGACCCAAATAGGAAGAGGGGAAAGAACTTATACTACATTCAAGGATACCAACCATCTTACGCTGCCTATCCTTTGGGGTGTTTATGAAAAACAAAGTGCTTTTAGACCAATTAATAAGATGACCAATACCTTTAGTGTAGAGATTCAGAGCAGATTTAAAGGCTTTGGCTTCCTTGATTGTAGAGGTGCCCATCGTGATGGTGTCATCCACAAACTGAGCATGAGAGAAAATTAAAGGTCTAGAGGAGGGTTTGAGACCTAGAATGATACCTTTAGAGACCAATAATTGAAAGTACCTCCCCATGCTTTCAGCCAGCAAAGTAAATAGGATAGGAGAGATAGGGTCTCCCTTCCTGAGACCTCTAGAGATTTTGAAGAACTTGGTGGGAGATCCATTGATAAGAGCAGAAAAGGTGGCTATAGATATCTGTTACAAGTAGTGGTTGTCGTTGCACCAAAAGATCAACTTGTTAATGCCTGATACAACCACTAGACTTATAGAAGACACAGGAGGTGGTTAAGCCATGTCATGAATCCTGAGGGGAGTGCTAGCCATTTTTCCAACAATCTCCCCCTCAGTGTTATCCGAGGGGATTTGAACCTGTGACCAAGCTCTGATACCACTTGTTACAAGTAGCGGTTGTCGTTGCACCAAAAGATCGACTTGTTAATTCCTGATACAACCACTAGACTTATAGAAGACACATGAGGTGGTTAAGCCATGTCATGAATCCCAAGGGGAGCACTGGCCATTTTTCCAACAATATCAATTGATAGATAATTTGGATGACCCTTTCACTAAAACCAAATAGTTTTAGAATCAAACACAAAAAGTTCCAATCAACTCGGTTGTAGGCTTTAGCAAGATCAAGTTTAAGGATAAAACCTTGTTTGTTTCCCTTCATAGCCGAATGGATATTCTCATGAACCAACACCACCGATTCCATAATCTGCCTTCCTGGAACAAAACCATTCTATTGAGGAGTAATCAGAAAAGGCAAAATAACCAAGAAATCAGAATTTTAGAAAAGATCTTATAAAAGGAGTTACATAAGCTAATAGGCCAAAATTGGTCAAATGAGTGAGCCCCAACAATCTTAGGAACTAAGGCTAAGAAAGTTCCATTGATTTCTTTTAGAAGATGCCTGCAACAAAAAAATCCTTCACACCATTAGAAACATCCTTCTCCACAATAAGCCAGAACTTTTGAAAGAAAAACATGGGGAAGCCATCCAAGCCAGGAGCCTTGTCTCCTTCAAAAGAAAAGACATCATCCCTAATCTCCTTATAAGAGGGAATCACCTGAAGAGCCCTGTTTTGATCTATGTTAACAATTTTAGGAATAGCATCCAATAATTGATCTTGACAATCTCTATCCAGAGTACCATCAGCCATAAGAAGGGTAGCAAAATAGTTAACAACAACTATCTTAATTTCATCTTCTTTATGGATCTCAGCCCTATCCAAAGCAATTTTAGCTATTTGATTGGTGGCCCTATGTTTGAGAGTAGTAAGGTGGAAGAACTTAGTGTTTCTATCCCCTTCCTTAAGCCAAACTGCCCTAGATCTCTGATGTCAATAAGTCTCCTCTTTAGAAATCAAATTGTGGTAGTTGACAAGAGCCTTTTGTTCCTCAGCCTTAAGAGAATCTGAGAGGCCATGAGACTAAATAATAAGGTCAGCTTTAGCCTTATTCTTCTATTTAAAGATGTCTCCAAAAACTTCTCTATTCCATATTTTAACTTTTTCCTTTATGTTTCTAAGTTTTCTAGTAACTTTGAACATAGTAGTGCCTTCCACCTTAATGTTCCACCAATCTGAAATATATTTCTCAAAATCAAGATGGCTTAACCACATCTTCTCGAATCTAAAAGGAAAATGTTTAGGAGAAGAAATCGGGTTGATCTCCAGTAGTAAAGGGTGATGATCAGAACCAACTTTCAAGAAAGAGGTCAACGTACAGTTATATTTAGATATCCAATCATGGGATATAAGAGCTCTATCCAACTTACTTTGAATATTCCAAGGGCCAGCATGCTGATTAGACCAAGTCAAATTCAAACCTTGGAGGTCAAGGTCAATCAAACCTTCATCATTAATAAAGTTAAACAAATCTGCTCTACTATCATCTTGAGACAGGATACCTCCATACTTTTCACTATCCATAAGAGGGGTATTGAAATCCCCCATAAGAAGCCAACTTTCATTCTTGAAGTTATTCCTTTTATTCGAGATTTTCTTCCAAAAATTTTCCCTATTAAATTTAGCATTAGGAGCTACTGGTAGAATCTCGAAAGTGTCAAATGACAAAGAGAAAGATGGTGGGTCTTTGAGACAAGTAGATGAAAGTGGGTCTTTGAAGCTTCAGGACCCATGAGGTGATAGTGCTTCCCCAGACCCAGGGGGGAGCTACTATTCCTGCTGAAGGTGAAAAAAATGTTGAGGCGACTAGGCCTTTAACTGTCGAGGAAGGAACAAAAGGTGAGGCAGTGGCTCTTGAAAAACCTTGGGTGGCGCTATTTGGCAAGAAGCCTTCTGGAAAATCTTCCCTTCCTGAAGCTAATAATATTTATGATTCTGCTAAGGGAGATTTTGTCATTTTTATTCCTGATACAGTGATTGATCACTTTGTATCAAAAATGGACCTTATGCTAGCTAGAAAATATGCTCAGGTAAGACTGAATATAGAATATGTTCGACGGTTCATCCAAAGAAGATGGTTCCTAAAAGGGCAAGTGGACACAGTAGCCATGCCGAAAGGATTCTTCTCATTCTCCTTTACCAATGAGGAAGACATGACTAAAGCTCTGTGCGAAGGACCCTGGGTTATGGGTAAGTTATCCTTGGCTTTGCAAAAATGGGTTCCTAACATGGATCTGAGTGATTCTTTCCTGGATTGGGCCCCTATCTTGGTGAGACTCCCAGGGCTTCCCTTAGAATATTGGAATGAATGTGTCTTCAAAGGAGTAGTGGGGGTTTTGGGGGAACTTCTCTGTCTAGATTCGACTATTGTGTCAAGATCGAGGCTGGTCTTTGCCAAAATTTGTGTCAAAGTAAGTAAATCTACTAATCTACCTACCTCTATAGACTTGGTTTCTAAAATGGAATTTTGGAAACAAGCGATTGAATATGAATCTATTCCTTTTGCTTGCTTTATTTGTAAGAAATCTGGCCATTGGTCTAAAAAGTTCCCTTTGAAAGTTCATAAGAAAAAAGAGAAAGAACCTATTGCTAAGAAGAAAGATTCAACTAATGCTATTTGGAAACCCAAAAATACTTCTAAGGATTCCTCAGTATTATTGAAGCCTTCAAAGACACATGAGCACATAACTGAAAAAGATGACAAAGGGGGTAACTTGGAAGGTAAGGACTTTGGTACCATGGAAAAGGATCAGACAAAAGGTAATATTCAAATATTATATGCTGATGACAACTCGGAAAAGTTTCTTGAGGACAAAAAATTTTATCCTTTGTTGGATGCTAACATTATATTGGAAGAGATTAATCAAGGGGGAGAGATCTCTTTACCCCAGATGGAGGAGGATAACTTGCTAGTGGTAGAGGATTTGGTCCTAGAAGGCAATTCTATCCATCCCTCCTAGATTGAAATTGATAGAAGTGGGGAAAACCCTATGATTCCTCAAAAGGTTAAGGAGAATATTGAAAATTTTGATGATCTTAGCTAGGTGGTGGTTCTGGAATCCTTAGTTGAGAAGGAGTCCAATCAACAAGTGAGTGGTAATAACAAAACTAAATCCCCTGACTTCCTTAAAGTCAATACTCAAATTAAGATTAAGGAGGTTGGGCAGAGCTCCAAAAAGAAACCTAAAGGAGGCCAATCACCTATGTCTATTGAAGGAATTAAGACTAGAAGCCAAAAAAGTGATGTTGGGAAAGCAAAGGTTGGACCAGGAAGAAAACAAGCTAAAGTTGGTAGAGAGCAAGAAAGTTGTCAAAACATTGTAGATGGTAAACAGAGGACCATATTGGAGGCCTTTTCACCAAATAAATTATGAAGATAATCTCTTAGAATATAAGGGGGTTGAATGCACCCCATAAACAAGACATTCTTAGAAATGTGGTTAGAGATTATAAACCTGATATTCTTCTTATTCAGGAAATGAAAATGAGTAAGGAAAAAGTTGAAAAGCTTAGGTTTTTTCATAAGTCTAGTGTTAGTAGCTCTAGTTCGGCTGGGGCCTCTAGGGGTACTGCTATTTTTTGGAACCAAAAGACTATTAATGGGGTGATTGTTGCTAAAGATCCCAACTTGATATCTATCAAACTGATGAATACTAGAGATATTTTTAGTTGGATAACCTATCCAATGTTTGAATCATATAAATAACTTATTTAATGTTCACTTTCAAAATTGACATTTAAAAAAATAATATCTAGATTTTAATCAAATTTTTAAATTTGTTAGAAATATATATAGAATTTTAATATGTAAATTGACAAAATTTAAGAAATGTAGAAAATGCAAAAGTATAAAAAAGGGAATTAGAAGAACTTGTGATAACAATGTCTTCATAATGAACAAGTTCAAATATCTTGATGGTCATCTATCTAGAAATTGGAATCTATATAAATCCTTCTGTAAATTATAACATTGGTTCACTAAACTATTTGTAGAACAATTATTATATAGGCTATGATGGCGGTCAAATGAGGTGGTCACATTGAAAAGAAAAAGAATAAACTCTCACCAATGAAAACATCTAACATTGAATGCAATTTAATGCATATTCAACAACTATCATGTATACAAGGCAATACTGCAAAAACAACGAGGATGACTATTAATTGATATGCAATAAATACTCATTGTGAATCATCAAACTATTATTTATGTCGATATCTAAAACACATTCATATGTAAACATAACAAATGTTGGCGTACTTATCTGTAAAAGTAATTACACAGAGATATCAAAACTATCTAATATCAACTAATTGTTAGATCATGACAGAAATGTAATCAGAATCATCTTATACAAAACAGTTGCAAACTCATCAAAATATTAACTGAATCATTTTAGCATGTATCATCTGTAACTAAAATACCATCACATTCATTTTGGAATTTTGCATTTCTATTAAAAAATGTAATGGGATACAAGGGTCGGAAATACATCGTCCTAGAACGTGTTTTCACATGAACCCAGATGTTGGTTGACTCACGCTAACGTTTTGGGTTTTTCTATGAATGAAAAATATATATATTAATTTATAATATCAATAGGAATTATTACTAATGTACATATTGAATTGAATGGAATGTTTTTAATTATCGAATTTAGATGTTAGTGGCTACTCAATCCGATAGTGAGTACTTTTTCTCGTTCCAGTGTTTTTTTTCGTGAAAATGTCAAAGTGTGTCGTAGATAGGTATATGTCTATGTTAGGTAATGAACCACATAAGGTTTAATGTTTGGAGGTCGACTTATGTCTTTCATAGTGTTAGGGATTCTTCCTAATGTACTTAATTTAAAAAATTTAATTTACAATATTATTAGGAATGTTATATTTTTATATTCAATTATATCAAATATAATATTGAATTGAATGAAATGTTTTTAATTGTCGGATTTAGATGTTAGTGGCTACTAAATTTGACAGTGATGAATTTTTCTTGTTACCAGTGTTTTTAACTCACTTTTCATTTACCAAACAAATGATTGTATTGTTTCTTTAAACTATGAAGTGATTGTGTATTGTCCCGTTCTCATGATCTTTTACGAATTTTCTTAAACTTTGAGCAAGTGAGCATATACAGCGGTCGGTCATTCACCTGACTAATGGATAATTCATCTACTATCTGGCGATTAACCAAGGTTCCTTGATGTATTTATTGATTGATGGTGGTGTTTGAATCTCATGATAGATGGTTGTTATCTCTTGTTCACTTCATTTTGTCGCTTAACATGTAAGTAAGTTACTTTTGATCGAACGAACAACTGACTATTTTTGGATCTTTGTCTTCTTACCTTTAGGTGCCTGATCTCCATGTATGAAATGCTGCTTAGTGTTTATTTAAGCGGTCAAGTGACTCTGTATTCTCCTCTTCGCATGATCCTTCATGGTTTGCTTTAAACATTAACCGACTGAACGAATGCAACAGTGGATCAATCATTTGATAAAATACTTAAGTCCTCTGATATCTAATGATCAAGGAATGAGCGTTGATCTATTTCTTGATCAATCGATATATTTGTTAAGTTACTTTTCATCGAGCAAAATAGCAACTATGTTTGGATCTTTGTCTTCTTACCTTTACTCACCTAATCTCCAAGTATGCATAGATGTTTACTGTTTATTTAACAAGTCAAGCGACTATGTATTCTCCTCTTCTCATGATCCTCACGATTTTCTTTAAACATTATGTGACTGAAATCTCTATCTTCTTCCCTTTAGTCACGTGATTTTCAAGTATGCATTGTCATTTAATATTTCTTTAAGCGATCAAGCGAATGTTATCTTGAAATATCTATTCCTACGTAAACTAGGGTTTGAACCCAAGATTTCACAAACAATCCCTCATTTGTTAAATCCTTACCCAGAGTTACTTTTGACGATCTTATCACTGAAAAAATGTTTATGGACATTAAATAAATTTTAAATCTGCAAATATGTGAATATAGAAAAAGATTAAATGTAAATATCAACGGCACCAAAAGCTTCAATCGTCTTGCACGCCTATCCAACAATAACAACCACTGATGTAATTAACCTAGGAGGATGCATTTCATATAATAAACACCTTCGGAGTAATAATAAAAAATTAACAGTTATTTAATAATTTTTTTACTTAATATATTTTATTATTGAGAGTGAAAATGAGAATTAAAAAATATAACCAAATTGTATTCATTAATAAGAATACTTGTATTTGTATTTATATTTAATAATAATGTTAAACAAATATTACAAATAGGAATGCACAGATCAAAATCCTATTAATGAATCGTTTAAATTATTTGACTATAAAATCTTGGATGGATAGAGGATGGTACTGACAACTTTTGTATTATTTAGCAAGTTGCAAGGTGAAGGTATGAATGTGATGTATGGATGGACATTCTCAATGGAGGCACATGCATACGTTTTAGTTTATGATTTAAATGTTGCCCAAATGTTGGGCCTAGAGTTCAAGATCTTTTTCTCCTTTCCATTTTTGTTCGAGTTGATCATTAGTAGCTCTAGTTATTCTCTGCGTAAAATTATATGACTTGATAAACACAAATCAACACAATTCATTGTGTTTTCTTCCAATTTTTGTATTTTTGCAACATTGTGGAAAGTAAATATGAGAATCAAACTAATAAAACACTCACAAAAATCAATCGTGATATGTGAAAATGATTTTTTGTACGGATGTGTACAATGACATTGTTTTATTTAGATAATAGCTGCATCCAACATAAGGTCCCCAACAAAGAATCATCTCCAGAATCTTTTTAGTAATTTTTGATTTAATATTTCAATTTAAGGATCTCTAAATGAAGAAAAAAAAGACCGCATATGTCCAATGGTCGAAGGGTTTAGTAGCTGACCATATTCTAATGACCATTCACTTCTTGCTCTCTCAACCTCCCAATCATTAACTCTAAAGAAACCAAAAAGATTATAACTTAAAAGTCTATTAATAAATTTCACATATGCCAATAATTGCCCACTTGTATCCTCAGTAGCTAAAATTTGTAGACTTTAATTTGAAGAAATGTGCAACTTTATTGGTACCCATAGAGCACAATTACTACAACATTTGTGCATAAGTAATGGTAATTCTTGAGGTAGTTGTAGTGCATAGTTATTGGGGCATATTTATGTAGATATTAGGGACCACTCTTAAATGACCACCTTTTGACGCATGAACACACAACGTATCCCATAACATGTGTCATTTTTATCCACAACATAAATTCATAAAATTATTCTTGAGGTGGTTGTAGTGGACAGTTATTGGGGCATATTTAAGTAGATATCAAGCACCACTCTCAAATGACCACTTTTTGACCCTTGAACACACAACTTATCCCACTATGTAAATTTTCTAGCTGATTCAAATACTTTATAGGGGCATTAAATGTCTACTTGTGTATCTACATACATCAAAGTGTCATCACATATAGCTCCAATTAGTTTTGGAGGATATTATTAAGAGTTTAAAGATGATTCTCCCATCCATTCTCATTCATTAAATCCCATCTATTCTTCCCACTCATTGAATCTCATATAGATATCATTAGCATAATGCTCCTCTTATTCATTTACCTCCATCAAAGTAGACATCACAATCTACACCAACACCATAAAGGGAAGAATAATGAGAAAAAAATAACAATCCCAAATACGGTACATACATAAAATATTACAAGGATTATAAAAAAAATTAGAGATACATAATAAAATTCAATGTTAAGGGTTACCTAATAGGCCTTAATTGATCTTCTGAAAAGTAACATCATAATTCTCTCCTTTACAGACATCAAGATGATACTAAAAAATAACAATAGACAATAAGATCATTCTTTGAAAGTATAACCTAACTAAAAAAATGTACTTAAAATGCTCACTATACTATAATTAATGATTCCTCTAACTTTGTCTTCAAATGCACATCTCAAATAGAGATACTTTTCTTATGCTTCAAATGAAAATCTTTTTAATCTACAATTCTCTAAAAGTATAATCTAGTTGTTAATTTTTTTACTTGTTACTTAACACTCAATATATCAAGGAATCTCGCAACTTTGTTGAGAAAGATAATCTCAAATAGACACCCTTTTCTTGTCTTTTAAATAAAAATACTTGAGCTTCCATAGACCATTGAGAAAGCTAACTAGATGTGGCAAAAGCTCTAAGCCAAATTTGAAATGGATATCGATTTTTTTCTAAATTTTTTATTTTGAACCTTAAATTTACTTTTAAAATCTTTCATATGTGAGTCTTGAATCATGATCCACCCTAAAAATATATGACAAGTTTTCACTAAATTTAATGGGATTCACCTTTTTGAAACTCTTGTAACAGCTGATAGATGGGGTTTCTAGGGTTTTAATGGGATCTTCTATTTCTTTTGTTTTAAAGGTGTTATTCATATGGGTTTTGGATTTTCTTTTGATATGGTGTTTGGATGAGAAAGTTAGGAGACTTATTCCTAACTTTGATTTGACATTTGTGGGAGTAATATTACCACCCTTACTGATTCTTTTCTTCGCTAATTTTATCAAGGGAAATGAAGATGAAGGGTTTGTTATTGGGGTTCAATTTTGAGTATAGTATTTTTACCAATAGAGAGGTTGGGCAAGGAAACAATGGCAGTTGTAATGTAATTTTTATGATTTATGAGAAACTTTGCATCGTGTCATGAGACATTTTTATGTTTTGGATGTTGTCTTAATGTATGCATGGTTATATTTCTTTTAGGTTAGATCTCTATTAATGAATGGTTTCATCTATTTTCTTTGTGTATTTTTATATTGACCTTCTAGGTAAGTGTACCAAGATGTGAACAAAAAGGGGGTATAAGTGGCCATTTTTTTTCTTGAAATCAAGTAAGCCTAAACTTCGAAGAGAAATTTAAGGGTCATACACTCAAAATTAGAAGTTGTGCAAATAATAAGAATTCTAGTACTCTGAATCTAATTTCTAAACTACTAATTTTTTAAAAAAAATGGATAAGATTAAGAGGGTCAAACCCACTATGCATGAAAGACTATTTCTAATTTTTTTAGAAAAATATATCGTAGCTGATTCCATGCGCTTTACAAAAGATATACTTAGATTTAGTATTTTGCAAAACCCTTTGGTAGAATGACAAGTAAGAATCATCAAGATATAGAAGTTGTGTATTGTTTTTGTAATTTTACATTGAGTATTTTCTTTTATGATTTTTTGAAGTTACTGCATCCTAAAATTTTTGTGCCTATTCATGTGTTGGGTATAACTTGCATCAAATTAATTGAAAATGTAAACTATTTTTTAAAAGTGTACAAAATCAAGTGTAGAAAAATAATTAGATGTAATTTATTTTGGATTTGGTCAAGTAGATCAAAAGTTACTAAGAAAATGGTAGACATATGTCTCTAAGGACTAAGAAGACACTGGTAAAGAAAATTAAAGTTTACTATGCTAATATTATTCAAAAATAGAAAAATTTATATTGCTAGAAAGCTGAGAAGATGTGTGAGATTATGGTGGTAATTTTACAGATACCCACTTGATGATGTGTAAACCTAATGACAAGGAAGTTGAGAAATCATCTTAGAATATCAAAAGACATGTAAAGGGAGAGAAATTGAGGTAAAAAGGACTTCCAAGCCTTAGGTTTGTTGTCCAACCCTATTACCTAACCATAACCCATATGGGTTCCTTAGTACTAAATAACCTACACACATTTTGTAAGACTAAAAGTAGCTTCCCTACTTCTACACATTGTTCACACACATTATGAAGAAATATAAACATATGCTTGTAAACTTAGCATACACTACACAAATATATATAATTACATATATAATATGTGTGTGTGTGTGTGTGTGTGTGTATTTATATATACATATCTATAGATATATTTATATAGATATATTTATATAGATATATGTATATATCTCTATATATGCATGTATCTCCTTGTTCCCTCTCTCATCTTCCTTCCTGATCACCATCTCTATCTATTATGAGTTCTAATTATCCTCTCTCTCTCTCTCTCTCTACATAACCCTATCAGCATTTCTAATGCTTGGTTGTTTGAGGACTTTGAGACACATAGACATATAATTCATTACACTAACCTTGTTGTTGCAAATAATATTCAATTTATTAACCTACAGTTTTGTACGATTTTCTTGGCCTGAAAAATAGAGTTACGAACCTGTGACAAGAAAATATCAAAAATGCAAGAAATGGAGCTAAATGCAAGAATCTAGCCCCACTGTGGGCACAAAAAATGTGTGATGAAAATGTGACACACTTCTATAAACCATTACACTTGAGAGAATCCATGAAGAAATAAATATCAAGAAGCGGCTTATAGCTTCCTATCTATGACATACAAGAATCTAAATAATATGAATAGTAGTTCTCAAATGAACCTCAATAAGAAACCCTTTCAAGGTGCATCATAGAATGGAAGATTCAAATGATGATGAAAAATGAGAATAATCTAATATGAGATGTGAGAACTAAGCTAAGATGCAAATGCAAGAACAAGGAAAGAAAAGCTAATCTAACAAGATTACAATATCTCCTAATTAAACTATTTTATTTAAGCTACATGCAATAAGGAAATATTAATCTAAGAATGCAAGTAAACTAGGCTCAAGAACTCTCTAAGAATACAAGTAAAAAAAATGATAGCATAATAATAGCATAAGTCCAAGATTTATGTTGGATATTGCTAATGCATGGGGAGGTGATTGAGACATTTTATATGTTTAATCACTATGTTACTGAATTGGCACTCAAACTATTGTCATTTGTGTTTTGTCACTGATGTCAACATATGTCTCTATGAGAAGAACAAGCTGGTTATCACAGTGTACGGATATTGTACAGATGTTTCAGATGCTGCAAAGTCAAATGAGAGTTTAGGTGGATATTGTGATCTTATATCCAAGATCGCATCAATAGCTATTTCATATTGGATAAGTTATAGATTGTTTAGTGAAGGTTGGTCACTGGACTGTGACAGTGGGAATTGACAAAGATAGTCTCTATGTTTTTGGTATATCTTTCAGATGACTTGGATTAAAAGTATGCGAACCTGAGAGATGATAGAAAAGGTACTGAAGGATGTTCGATGGTCAGTGCAAGGTACGGAATGACTGGTGACACCAGCTATGATGTATGTTCTAGTGATGGCTTATTTATAAGCTGACTCATGAGATGAAGCGTGTGTTTTATTTGGTAAACATAAATTAAGGATGTCGATCCTTAAATAATGTAATGTAATCATTGTATACTTGTTTTAGATACTGTGTGTATCTTAGCAAGGGTTTATGTAATTTTTTATAATTAGGAAAGCCTCATGGGCCGACCTGATCATGGTAAAGTGTAATAAGGTATATATGTAAGGTCTTTTCTTTGGAAAAGATATTAATGAGAGAAGACATTATAGAGAGGTTTTAAAAGCTATGAGCTTGTGTCTGCTATATGTAGAGTAGAGGTTTTTTGGTGGACTTCATTGGAACTGATCAAGCAAAGACAGTTGCTGCCAAATAGTTCAAAGATTGTGTATTTCTTCATATACACTTGTGTTGTGAATAGTGAGTTATGAAGGTGGACTTAACCTTCTTTGGGCAGTGAGCCCTCCCTTTTGTTCTTGATTCCTAACAGGGTCTATCCTCTAACAAGGACTATGTACTGTAATGTTTCAATAAGCTCCTAACAAGGCTATATCTTCTAACAAGGATAACTATACTCTTAGTACATCATTTGTGGGTGCTAATTCCTACCGGGGTTTTTACCTTTAACAGGGTTTTCTCAAGACCAAAATATTGTGTTATTGTGTTAGCATTCATTGTGTTCATTGGATTTGATATTGTTGCTGCTTAAAGTTTAAAGTTTAATAATCTGTCATACAACTGATTCACCCCCCCTCTTAGTTATATTATGGACTGTTATTCCTAACAATTGGTATCAAAGCTTATGGTCCTTAGAGAAAAAGGTTAATAGCTTGAGGTGATGCTAGAGATGGCATACTATAGGAAGGAAAGTCTCAAATTTGATCCTGAAAACTTTGATAGTTGGAAAAATAAGATGCAGACTCACCTATTTTGTTTGGTCATTGACTATTGGTTGATTACAAGAAACAATGTAGCTATAAAGACCGAAGATGAGTTGGAAAATGCTACTAAGGATGAAAAGAAGATATTTTCACTTAATATGATTGCAAGAGAAGCATTGATCAACTCACTCTCTAAAGGAGAGTTTACTGAAGTTAAAGACCTGGATTCAGTATATCTAATTTGGGAAATATTAGAAGCACTATATGAAGGAGACAAGTATACCAAACAAGCAAAGTTACAAAACTAGAAAATAAAGATGGAGAAGCTACAAATGAATGAGGATGAAAGCATTAGGGATTATGTTCAAAGGGTTACTGAAGCTGTAGTTGAAATCAAAAATTGTGGAGGCACTTATGATGAAGAAGAAGTTATTGTGAAGATCCTCATATCATTAACACCTACTTACAAGTTTAAGGCTATGTCTATTCAAGAAACTATACCTCTGACTCCAAACTTTAGTAGATAGATTGATTGCAAAGCTAACTACTTTTGAAGCTGTGGAATTAGGAGTTGTACCTAAAGTTGAATCTACATTTAAGGCATCCACAGACATGAAATTGTCTGCACTTCTGAGCACCAGAAAAGAAGACCTAAAAGAAGAGCTTGGTGAGTATGCTGAGGAATGGGAACAAATAATGATAGAAGAAAGAAAGATGGATGAGCTTGTTGCACTGATTGCTAAAATAGAGAAAATAGGCAAGGGCAAGTTTAAAGGCAAGTTACCCTTGAAATGTTTTTCATGCAATAAGGTAGGTCATTTTGCATCTAGATGTCCTACAAGAGTTTCTAAGTACAAACCTAATTATGAAAAGATTAAAAGGGATAGAGAATGTTATTATGCTAGTGAAGGAATCTCTTATGATGATGATTTAGATTGTGAAGAGATCAGATTTGTTGCTATTAGAGATGAACCAATACATGAAGAAAAAGATTTAGTATCTCATGTTGACAAGAAAACTGAATGGATAATTGACAATTTGGTTGTTCTCATCATATGACTGATGATAAGAACAAGTTTGTTAAATTAGTAAAGTATGATGGAGGTGTTGTGAGGTTTGGGGACAATCTCTCTAAATCTATCATAGGAGTAGGATCCATTACTCTGGATGGAAAGACTAATACAGACAATGTAATGCTTGGTGAAGGATTGAAACATAATTTTTTGAGTGTTGGACAATTAATGGATAAAGAGTTTCAGTTAATTTTGTTAATGGAAAATGTTTTATTAGAAGTAAGGAAGGAAAGTTGATTACAAATGGTACAAAATCTAGATGTAATGTATTTGAATTAAACACATCTAGAGCCTCTTGTTTTTTTGTGAAGGTAGATGATAGTTGGTTATAGCACAAGAGATTTTGTTATGTTAATTTTGATAACATGGTGAAGGAAAGTATGGCTAATGCAGTAAGAGATCTGTCAAAGATTGTGAAACCATCTAACACTATATGTAGAGAATGTGTTATGGGAAAATAGACTAGAAGCAGTTACAAAAGCAAAGCATACACATCAAAAGGAAATTTGGATCTAGTACATATAGATCTGTGTGGACCTACAAGAACACAATCATACTATGGTGAAAGGTATTTTATACTCTTTTTTGATGATTTTTCTAGAATGATGTGGGTTACTTATTTAAGACAGAAATCAAAAGCATTTGATAAATTCAAGTTCAAAGAAAAAGTAGAGAATGAATTAGGTTTAAAGATTAAGTGTTTAAGGTTAGACAGAGGTGGAGATTTTACTTCAGAATTATTCAATTCATACTACAAAGAGCATGGAATAAAGAGACAGACATTTTCTCCTAGGACTCCACAATAGAATGGGATAGTAGAGCGAAGGAACATGACTATACTTGATGCTGCTAGGACAATGTTGATTGAAGGAAATGTATCTCATGTACATTGGAGAGAGATTGTTGGAACAACAGTGTATACATTGAACAAAATTCAAATCAGAGAAGGTACAAGTAAGACTCCCTATGAATTATGATTTGATCATACTCCTACTATAAAATATTTTAGAATATTTGGTAGTAAGTGTTATATCAAAAGAAATGATGAGATATGGAAGTTTGATGCTAGAAGTGATGAATGAATCTTCCTTGGTTACTCTGTTAAGAGCAAGGCTTAAAAATGTTTCAATCTGAGATTGAGGAAAATGATTGAAAGTAACAATGTAAGAATAGATGAGAAGTTTTAGATACAAGAAAGAATGTATGATAGTAATCATATTTTTGAGATAAAAGAAACTACTGAGCTGCAAAAGGAGAACAACTTGTTGAGGTAGAAAGTGAAAAAGAGGCTTGTGATGCTAGCACAAGTAAGGCTATTGAGACTCCTAATATACCGAGGTATGTAAAGAATAACCATCTTGAAAATCAAATTATTGGCAATACCAATCAGGGAGTACTAACTAGATCAAAGGTTAGAGAAGAAATTTGTTTGATTTCTCAAGTTGAACCAAAAACTACAAATGAAGCATGCAGAGATGAATCTTGGTTAAATGCTATGAAGGAAGAGTTAAATCAAATAAAGAAGAATGACACTTGGGAACTGGTTCCTAGGCCTAAAAACAAAAATGTAATAGGAACAAAATGAGTTTTTAGAAACAAAATGAATGAAGAAGAAATTGTTGTAAGAAACAAAGAAAGACTAGTGTGTAAAAGATATTCACAACAAGAAGGTATAGACTTTGAAGAAACATTTGCTCATGTTGCTAGAATAGAGGCATTAAGATTGTTCTTGGCTTATGTTGCACATAAGAATTTCAAAGTGTATCAGATGGATGTGAAATCTACTTTTATGAATGAAGATCTTGAAGAAGTGTATATAGAACAACCTGATGGGTTTCCCCTATGGGAAGATAGAGATATGATGTGCAAGTTGAATAAAGTTATGTATGGGTTGAAGCAAGCTCCTAGGGCTTGGTATGCAAGATTAGACAAGTACCTACTTCGGCTTGTATTCAGAAAAGGTAATGTGAACAGTAACTTGTATTTAAGAACTAGTGAAGATGGAATCTTGATAATAGAAGTCTTTGTGGATAATATTATCTTTCGAGGAAATGATGATCTATGTAAAAAAATTTCTAAAGAAATAGAAAGTGAATTTGAGATGTCCATGATAGGTGAAATGAAATTCTTTCTTGGATTGCAAATAACTCAGAATGAGAATGGTATTTTTATTTCTCAAACCAAGTATCTCAAAGAATTGCTTAAGAAGTTTGGAATGGAATATTGTAAACCATTAGGAACACCTATGGTGACAGGTAACAAGATAACAATTGATGATGAATCAAAGTGTGTTTTTCAGACCTTGTATAGATCAATGGTTGGAGGACTTCAATATCTGACTCGTACGAGACCAGATATTGCTAATGTTGTTGGAATTGTGGCTAGATATCAGGAAGAACCTAAAGAAACACATCTAGCTTCTGTAAAAAGGATACTGAGGTATCTAAGAGGAACCATAGATTATGGCTTATGGTATGACAAAAATGATAGCTTTGAACTTCAAGCTTATACTAATGCTGATTGGGTAGGAAATATTGATGACAGAAAAAAGTACTAGTGGTGGTGCATTTTTCCTTGGGAAAAAGTTGGTTTCTTAGCTAAGAAACAAGATTGTATAACACAATCTACTATTGAATCAGAGTATGTAGTTGCTGCCATAAACTGCACTCAAATTGTTTGGATGAAACAAATTTTGATAGATATTAGAATAACTTTTGATGAGCCTATGGTTATCCATTGTGATAACACCAGTACAGTGAATATGTCAAAGAATTCGGTGGTGCATTCTAAAACTAAACATATTTCTATCAAGTATTACTTCTTAAGAGACAAGGTGGCAAGAAAAGAGATAAAGTTGGAATATGTTATCACTAAGGAATAGATTACTGACATCTTCACAAAGCCGCTGCCAAAGGATACCTTTGAATACCTCAAAGGTATGCTAGGGGTTTAGACTCCTCCTGGTCAGAATTAAATGATGCAAGGATGAATCAGTCCAAAGGTGTCTCAGTGCCTTATCATACTTTGGACTGGATGCAAGGATCTACTCCTCAGGGGGAGTAGTCATGGAAGGAAGTTGCCAAAAATTAGTTGTTGACTCATGGCACCCTTTTTCCATTTCTGTCAAAGGGGGAGTGTTGCTATGAGAAAATCCCTACTGTTTGGCAGATTGTATGTTACAGAACTTTGGATTGATATGACTTTGGGATGTTGGATTTTCCCATATGTTGACATCAATGCCAAAGGGGGACATTGATGGATATTGCTAATGAATGGAGAGGTGATTGAGAAATTTTATATGTTTAATCAGTACATTACTGAATGGGCACTCATATTGTTGTCATTTGTGTTTTTTCACTGATGTCAGCATATGTCTCTATGAGAACAACAAGTTGGTTATCATAGTGTACTGACACTATACGGATGTTTCAAATGCTGAGAAGTCAGATGAGAGTTTAGGTGGATATTGTGATCTTATATCCAAGATCGCATCATTAGATGTTTCATATTGGATAAGTTACAGATTCTTTAGTGAAGTTGGTCACTAGACTGTGATAGTGAGAATTGAGAGAGATAGTCTAGATATGTTTCTGGTATATCTTTCAGATGACTTGGATTAAAAGTATGCGAGCCTGAGAGATGATAGAAAAGGTATTGAAGGATGTTCGATGGTCAACACAAGTTATGAAATGACTGGTGATGTCAGCTATGGCGTATGTTCTAGAGATGGCTTATTTAGAAGATGACTCAGGAGATAAAGCATGTGTTTTGTTTGACAAACATAAATTAAGGATGTCAATCCTTGATGCAGGGTCAGGGTAGATACAAGCGGAATCAAGCAGAATTGACTCCACTTAAATCAACAACAAGCCCTACTTAGAGTTACACAATGGAAGAAATATAAATATCACATGAAAGAAATGAAATCACAATGGATATGAGACAATCAACTAGTAGCAACAACAGAGAATTATATTATTTCTTTCAACATGCCTGGCTGTGAGGCCTTCTGGGTTTCGACCTTATACAATGAGAATTATGAAATCAGAATTACAGCTTGCATCCTATCTTTGTCTCCAATGATGTACCTTGATAATCCTTCCTATATCTACCTCATGATGATCTCTTTATGCCCTACTACATCAATCTAGACTCCTTATATAGCCAGCTAAGCCACAAGTCGGTCAGTCAAGCATTTAATTACATTATAGGTCCAGTCTCAAGATTTAAACCAAAACTAATGCTAGAATGAATATAAATTGATGCACCTTTAGATTTAGGTCCTTACATGACCAAAGAAAATTCATTTAAGGGCGTAAGGCCCCATTTGATCACATGGAACATCGCAAGAAGAAACACCACACGTTTCACCCAAAAACTGGCAGAAAATAGGTCCCTGAGCAAAATGGGCATAACTTTTTACTCATAATGAATTAGATCTTGTGCTCTTGGGAAATGATATTAATTTAGGTCCTCTAAAATTTATTAAGAGGAAAAATACCGATTCCTTATGGATCAAGACCGCCACTATGAACAATTAGCACCAAAACTACAAGAAAATGCAGTTCTGACGACAAGGAAAATAGTTGTAACTATGAAACAGTCCATCCAAACTTTATGTGCTCATAGGAGAAGGTTCCCAAATAGGTACTCAAAATAATTTAATCTTCACATACCATGAAACCAACAAATACAACAATTATAATGCAAACAACAAAAAACAGGTTCAGAAATTAGGAAATGTTTTTGGTTGATGCCAAATTGCTCAAAGACCCAAGATGCTCCTACATCAGACACCTGGGGTAAATAAAGAACTGATGTCCACATTAGGAACTACTCATATTTTTACTTGAATCATAAAGATCCAACTCAGCTTGTGTAATCCATGAACTATCTTCAACTGGCTTGTCTTTCCACTAAACTAGATATTCCATGTAGTCTTTTCCTCTTGTACTCTTACCAACTCTGCTATTCAAGATCTTTTCAATGTTGTCCTTATTTTTCTTAGGATAATCTGTATCATCTTATATCTCATCATGTGATTCAAAGTACTCAAATATATCAGCAATATTGAATATAGGTGATATATCCATGTCCTTTGGTAATTCCACTTCATAAGCATTTCCACTGTCAAACTTCTTCAGAATCTTACAAGGTCCAAATTTCTTCATTTTTAGCTTTTTGTAGGTACCAACTAGAAATATATTCTTCTTCAAATGAATCATAACCTCATCTCCAACTTCAAAAGAATTATGTCTTCTTTTCTTATCTACTCTTTGTTTATACTTCAGATTACTGTCCTCCAAATTCTTTTTGACTTCATCATGCAAAGTTCTCATGTATACTACAAAATGATCAGCTTCAACACTTCTTCTGGTCTCAGTAGGTAAATCTCTCAACTCTATGGTTCCCTTAGGATTAAATCCAGTAACAATCTCAAATGGTGTCCTCTTAGTACTTCTATTCACCAAATTGTTATATGCAAACTCTGCTTGTGCCAAAACCAAATCCCAATTAGTAGGCTTATCTCCAACTAAACATCTCAACAAGTTTCCCAAACTTATGTTTACAACTTAAGTCTATCCATCTGTCTGAGGGTGAAATGTAGAACTAAACTTCAAATCAATATTCATCTTTTTCCAAAGTGTTCTCCAAAAGTAACCAGTAAACTTAGTATCTCTGTCTGAAATAATAGATTTAGGCAAACCATGCAATCTTACCACTTCCTTGAAAAATAATTCAGCTACATGTAATGCATCAGATGTCTTCTTACAAGGTATAAAATGAGCCATCTTAGAAAATTTGTCAACCACTACCAAAATAGAATCATTACCTCTCTGAGTTCTAGGCAATCCAAGAACAAAGTCCATACTCACATCTTCCCAAGGTCTATCAGGTACATGCAAAGGTGTATACAATCCCACATTCTGCCTAGTTCCTTTTGTTACTTGACATATTCTACAACCTCTAACCATTCTCTGTACATCTCTATAAATCTATGGCCAAAATTATCTCTCTGAAATCAAATTCATAGTCTTATCAATCCCAAAATGTCTAGCAAGTCCACCACTATGTTTCTCCTTCATTATGTTCTCTCTCATAGATCCTCTAGGTATGCACAACTGAACTCCTTTAAACATGTCTTCTTGAATGAAATAATCAGTCCACTTATCACTCATTGTGTGTTCCTTACAAGCTTTCCAAGGTTCTGCAAAATCAATGTCAGTCATACAAACACTTCAAATCATCAAAACCAAGTACCTCAACCCTCATCTTTGTCAGAAAACTTCTTCAACTTGAGGCATCAGCAACCTTATTTGACTGTCCACTTGTATGCTTCAATGAAAAGGAAAAATTTTGTTCTTTCATTTCTCTTGTAGATGTTTTACCATCAAACAAACATACTCTGACTGTAGTACAATGACCTTCATCAAATTTCTCTACCAAAGGCAATAGTACTTGTTTCTTTCCATCCATCCAAATAGTATATTGATTGAATTTACCATCATGCAAAGCTTTCCTATCATACTACCAAGGTCTACCCAAAAGAATATGACAACAATCCATAGACATAATATCACACAAGACTTCATCATGATAATTCCCAATTTTGAATTTAACAAGGCATTGTTCACTTACAAGTAGTTTATGCTCCTTCTAGATCCAAGCAATATGGTAAGGCTTCCGATGTTTCAATCTCTGCAACTGCAATTTGTTAACCAGCTCTTCGGATGCCAAATTATCAGAACTTCCACTATCAATGATTACCTTGCAACATTTATCAGCAATCTTACATTTGGTTCTGAACAAACTTTTCCTATAAATAGGTTCCTCATCAGCTTCTTCATTCCACAAGATCCTTCTTAGCATCAGGTTCTCACCATGTTCAAGTTCATTAGACATTTCTTCAACTTCTTCACAAGCCAAATTATTTATGTCATTACCTCCAGTCTTCTTTCCAGAGTTAGTACATTCAAAGGCTCTATGTCCTTCTTCACCACATTTGTAACAAGTACTGTTAAACCAAGATTTCTCTTCTCTCTTACTAGTATTGTTATTCCTAGAGTAACTAGTATAGCTACCTCTAGAGTAATTACCTCTTTAACCAGCAGGGTCATCTTCCCATCCTTTATCTTTTACTAAATTTTCAGATCTACTACTTTCTCCATAAGATCTGCCTCTACTTCTCTAAAATCTGCCACCTCTTCCTCTTTGTCTTTGTTCATGTCTCTTTGTCAATCTCTCTTCAGCCTTCAAAAAAAATTGGTATTCTTCTTCCACACTATCTATCTTCACATATCTGATCTCATCTTGAATTGATGTCCTCAGGCCATTCATATATCTAGCCACTTTCTCAACTTCATCATCCACATGTCCAGATCTGATATCCAATTTGTAAAATTCCTCATTCTTTCACACTCGTGTCTTTTTGTCTCAGATTTTGCATTTTTCTCATCAGATAACTTGGTAATCAGTTGGAAGAAACTTCTTCTTCATCTTTCCAAGCATCTTCATCCATGTCTTGATCTTTTCTTTTCCTCTCTTCTATCTCTTAGTTTGCAAATGATCCCACCAAAGAGATGCATGCATGCCCTTTCAACTTTGTAACTGCTATCTTAACCTTCTTATTATCAAGAGTACCTTCATACTCAAATTATTTATCCATCTCAAAGATCCAATCCAAAAGTGTATCAGTCTCAAGTCTTCCATCATAGCAAGCAACTTCAACTGCAGGTCTGGAGTTAACCTTAGACAAAACTCTCAAGAGTCTTTCCTCATCTTGTTCAACTTCAAGTTTAGGATTAGGTGCTGCTTCTTCTTCATCACTAACATCTTAAAGATGTCCTCCTCTTCTCTGGGCTATCTCTACAGCTTCAAGCCTAGTTGCAATCTGCCTCAACATATCCATGATAGCATTATCATTTCCTCTACCATGAACCATCTTGACAATCAGGTTCCAGCAAGATTGTAAAATTCTACAAGTTATAGGTCAGATCTCAGATCTTCCACCCTAAAACCAATCCAATAAGGTTCTCCATGATCCAATCCACAAGAAAGAACTTTCTCTAATACCACTTCACGCAGGGTCAGGGTAGATACAAGCAGAATCAAGCAGAATTGACTCCACTTGAATCAACAACAATCCCTGCTCAGAGATACACAATGGAAGAAATATAAATATCACATGAAATAAATTAAATCACAATGGATATGAGATAATCAACTGGCAGCAACAATAGAGAATTATATTATTTCTTTCAACATGCCTGGCTATGAGGCCTTTCGGGTTTCATCCTTATACAATGAGAATTATGAAATCAGAAATACATCTTGCATCCTATCTTTGTCTCCAATGATGTATCTTGATAATTCTTCCCATATCTACCTCATTATGATCTCTTGATTCCTTACTACATCAATCTAAACTCCTTATATAGCCAACTAAGCCACAAGTCAGCCAATCAGGCATTTAATTACATTATAGTTCCAGTCTCAAGATTTAAACCAAAACTAATGCTAGAATGAATATAAATTGATGATCCTTTGGATTTAGGTCCTTACATGACCCAAGAACATTCCTTTAGGGGCACAAGGCCCCATTTGATCACATGGAATATCGCAAGAAGAAACACTACATGTTTCACCCGAAAACTGGCAGAAAATAGGTCCCCAAGAAAAATGGGAATAAATTTTTACTCATAATGAATTAGGGCTTGTGCTCTTGGGAAATGATATTACTTTAGGTCCTCTAAAATTAATTAAGATTGCAAAGTCTTATTCCTTATGGATCAAGATTGACACTATGAACAATCAGCACCAAAACTGTAGGAAAACGTGGTTTTGATGGCAAGGAAAATGGCTGTAACTATGAAATAGTCCATCCAAACTTTATGTGCTCATAGGAGAAGGTTCCCAAATATGTCCTTAGCATAATGTAAGCTTCACACACCATGAAACCAATAAATAAAACAATTATAATGCAAACAATAGAAAATACCTGTACAAAAATTAGGAAATGTTTTTGGTTGATGCTAGATTGCTCAAAGACCCAAGATGCTCCTGCATCAGTCCTTAAATGATGTAATGTAATCATTATATACTTTTTTTAGATACCGTGTGTATCTTAGCAAGGGTTTATGTAATTATTTGTAATTAGGAAAGCCTCATGGGCCGACTTGATCATGGTAAAGTGTTAAAAGGTATACATCTAAGGTCTTTTCTTTGGAAAAGATATTGATGAGAGAAGACATTATAGAGAGGTTGTAAAAGTTGTGAGCTTGTGTCTTTTGTATGTAGAGCAGAGGTTTGTTGGTAGAATTCATTAGAATTGATCAAGCAAAGATAGTTGCTGCCAAATAGCTCAAAGATTGTGTATTTCTTCATATACACTTGTGTTGCGAATAGTGAGTTTTGAAGGTGGACTTAACCTTCTTTGGACAGTGAGCCCTCCCTTTTGTACTTGACTCCTAACAGGGTCTATCCTCTAACAAGGACTATGTACTGTAATGTTTCAATAAGCTCCTAACAGGGCTATATATTCTAACAAGGATAACTATACTCTCAGTGCATCATTTGTGGGTGCTAATTCCCACCAAGGTTTTTACCTTTAACAGAGTTTCCTAGAGACCAAAATATTGTGTTATTGTGTTCATTGGATCTGATATTGCTGTTTCTTAACATTTAAAGTTTAATAATCTGTCATACAACTGATTCAGCCCCCCTCTCAGTTGTATTGTGGACTATTATTCCTAAAAATTTCTAGATTAGCCAAGAGTGAGGAGAGAGTCTTCTTTTAAAGATAAATGGATGGTGAGAGATTAAGAGGAAAAATCCAAGGGAGGAGAAAAATCCTCATTTTGAGTTTGGTGTACAATATTATCAAGAGGAAAAATCAATGGACATGGTTAAGAGGAAAAAGGATGTGTGGAATAGATTAAGAGGCAAAAGGAGATTTCACTCATCTAGAAAAGATGTGCATTTAATGTGTAAACAAAAAGACTTTTTCTTTTTAAATTAGGAAATTCCATTTTCATATGCACACATAGGATAAAGTGGTCAGACTTTAGGATATCATTGAATAAATGATAAAATGATGATTTGATCAAAAAATAAGATATTAAATCAATGTGCAAAATTGATTAAGCATAAGAGTGGTGTAGTATTTAAAATGTAATGTTAGAGTGAGGCTCATAGTTTACTAGACCATTTTTGGGTGATTAGATTTATGCCTCTTTGACTAATGTGTGACCGATCTGGGAAGACATTGAGTCAAACAATGATGATGTTGAGGTAACTAATAGAGATCTGACTCTGAACTTGATCGAATGAAGCACATAGAGACAACTAATCCCAAACTTGATCAAATGAGAACTAGCAAAGATAACAATATTCCAATGCACAGTTGAAGCAAAACTGAACACTGAAACAAAGATTGAAAGACAAGACAAAATAAAAATTGATATGATGCGATGAGAAATGATATGTCCAAAGAGTGAATCAATTTACAGTTTTGAAAGACAGGTTATTCATGTCCCCTCAGAATCCAAATCAAAATGAGGTAGAATAGACGCAAAAATGAGATAGATTTAATCAAATTAGGATAAGATAAGGTTTAAGATGATTGATAAGCACACAAGACCAAGTTTGACCACCAAGTGATGAAAATTTTCCCCAATTTGAATGAGGTTGACCAGAAAGATATAGCATTTGCATTATGTCAAAGAAAGAAGAAAGGTGATGAAATGACGATGCAAAAGAGGAAATGGTGATTTCCTTGAAAGATTTAGGAGATTAGCCTCAAAGGGGACCAGTCAACTGTTCCTATAAGGAAAAAAAATTTAAATGCGATTTTGACAATCGAGATGAAGTCAAAATTTGATTTCATAATACAAAATGGATTTATACCTTCTATTTTTCTATGATGTTATTAAAATGTAAATGATGATTTATCATGTTTAGAAATGGATATTATGTTGTTAATTTCATATTTTTATTGATAAAAAAAATGTGTACATGTTGAGTATTATGCAATTTTGAATTGATTATGGATTTTTCTTGACTAACCTACTAATGACAATTGATTGAATGATATGTATAAATTTTCTTTAGAAAATAGAATCTTTGCATTTTTAATGGTTCATCTTAGTCACGTCATGAAATTTGGATATAGTTTGTGTTATTATAAAATTTGTGATACTAGCTGAAAGATTAAGTCCTGACTCTATATATATAAGCATGTTTCACTAGAGATTAATGTCACACAATTTGAGATTACTTTACTACATTTTACAACCAACATCTTCATTTTTTTTGTCTCTTTGGAACAAATTAGTTTATTTAAATATTTAGGGAGTTAGTTTATTGAATAAGAATTGGTTTTAGACTGGTTTATTTACAACATAAACAAAAATTAACTTTGTTTTTCTTAAAAGGAGGGTATTATTATAGAATTGGTGTGTAATGTGAAATGAAAAAAGAAGAGTAAATTTAGTTGTTTATTTAGCTACCAGTGAATCTAGTGTTTAAAAGATGCTCTGGCCAAAGCTTATTCACATATATTTCATTAGTATGTTTGGTTAGCTATTATTTCATTTCTCTCAGCCACCCTGTGATTATGATTTATGCTTAGTCTAAAGATTGATAAGTAGATAGATTCACAATTGCACCATATTCTTATGATCCATTAGTGTCAGGAGGCTAGTCTCCTCAGGCATTTTCAATGCACTTTTCATTTTAGGAAGATTCCTGGGGGAGCTAACCACTCGATGGTTGGGAAGAAAAAGCACATGGTCCACACTCCTATCTCAAGATTTGTAGGTGGACGTGTTGTCTAGAGAATTAGGAGATGGGGATGCTGATAGTGTGGTACCATGTACACCATGGACTTGATGGTCTTAAATTGAATGTATTATGATCTTTCATGAGGTAGTATGTATTATTTTGATGTACAGTCTTTGATGGTTAGATAATGATAAATAAAAAATGCTTTTATGGGCTTTTGATGATTGACGGTTGGTCGACATACTTTTTTAAATTAAAAATGTAAGTTCTTTATTCCTATGATATGTACTTTTTGACAACATGGTCAACTATTTTTAAATTGAAACTTGATGGGCATTATATTTGTAATTTGACATGTTTGGTCGAATCTTGTATCTTTAGTTTCTAGTTTAATGGGAAATTATTCTTTGATTGGTCTTACCAATGGTTCAACTAAGGCTTATTTTTTGACCTTGTGATAATCAAGCTTTTGATGTCATGGCTTTCTTTTGGGTTAAATTGGTTCTTACAAATTGCAATTAGATTGGGCTCCCATATGTGGGGATATTGGTTTTTTCTTCAGTTCAGATGTTGTATTTGTACAAATGAACCAAATGAAGCTTATGTATGTATGTATGCATACATACATACATGCGCATGTACACACACACACACACAAGTTTTATGGTACCTAACCATCTCTCTTACTCTTCTTGACTTATTCCTAAATATAAAAGGCAATCATCAATTTTAGGACAAAATCTATGAACAAATCAATGATTCTTACCATTTTGGGAATCCTCACTACTTATCACTTGTTTCCTTTTGTACCTTGATATTTTTATGTTGTCAAATTATCCTTTAGAATTAGGATCTTAAGAATCTATTTTATGATTGATATCGATATCACCACTTATGACCACCTCCTAACCAACACTCTTCTTGAAATTTATTATAGATTTCTATGGTTCCAACAACCAAGGCACTTTCTGACTCTTTGTTCTATTATTTCTCTTTGATAAATCAATAGTTTTGAAATACTTTCATAACGTTCAATTAAAGAAGCACCTTATTTTTGGCTTTATTAGATAATTCAGTTACCAAAAAATTAATGCTTCAATCCTTTTCTTGCCTTGTACTTGTGAGGGCTTTCAATTCTAGAGGGAGTTAAAACCTTTTTAGGAATTAATGAGAGGGTCTAAAGGTTTCTATAACCTATGATTGTTTTGATCTCTTGCTTCTTTATAACTAATCACTCTATAATCTTGCTTATTCAAAGGTTCACTAATACCAAACAACTAATTGGAGGTTATTTTTCACAGGAGTTATTTGCTCAACCCTGCAAGCCCATAAATCACCTACAAGCAAAACACATATCATATTTGAAGAGAAGAAACCACAATTAATACTATGCGACCTTGAGAAACAATTGATCCAAAGAGGAATATGATATTGAGATTAACCTATAAGTAAATTGAATAGAGTACAATGAATGCTTACAAAAGCGTAAAGATAAAACTCTAGTTGAATGGCCTAGAGAAATTTTAAAAGAGGACTTGACATTCTTCAATGTCATGATCTATGAGATGACATGTACTCAATAAAACTCCATCTAATAATAATAAAAAAGAATCTAAGTTTAGCTTATACAAATAAAGTAATAAAAGACATAAATATAGAATTAATTAGATAATGTGCTAAGTACTGTTGGAAATTGCAATTGAAACAATTGTTGTATTTTCATTCATGTCAAACCTTAACTGGTAAGACTGTTGCTACTTAGGAAAGTACTATATCTATTATATTGTTGTGAAGGATTGGGGCAAGGTTGGTAACAATAGCACCTAAGGATAGGTTGAGTTATCTTGATACTACAAAGTGTACTTGACTATGTTGTACAATGATGAGACAATGTATTGTTTATCTTAGTAAGATTGAAGACTAAACTGGTAGGCTTGACTGAGCAAAAATGGAAAAATCATGTTTAAGCTGAATGATGTTAGTGTTGACCGAGTTAGTGTATGCTGAACAAAATTCTAGTGTTGACCGAACATCAGTAAATTGCCGAGGAAGATAGTATAAGCTGAGAAAACATTTTTAGTAATGACTGAGATTTCTACATGAAGACTGAGTAGTTGATCACAGTATTGACCAAGCATTATCATTTTTATATTTGAAGAGAATTCAGATTTGGAGCCGACATTATTGAATTCTTGGATTATGTAAAACGTGTTGACTTTATTTATTGATTGTTTGAAAGTATTGAATGCACTGAAAAATGTTTTATTGTAAATCTTTAAGAGATCTGAGATGATTCTAGAAAAGGAGTTGAAGAACATAAAGTAGGTAGATTCAATGAATTTGACCTAACCCTAAGATCTACGAATGAGATTGAGCGGAAAAAGATGAGTTAACCTAATTGAAGAAGTATTAAGGGAACCTGATAATTAGATGTGAATGCATGGGTGAAAAGAGAATGTTGGAAGATCAGTAAAGTTTTATTGACTGTATAAATAGAAAAGGCTGAAGGAGAAGTGTGGTGATTGCTTGTAGAAAAGTTCCGAGTAGATCAAAGATGGAGATGGAAAAGTGTCAAAGTCAGTAAACTAGCATTAGTGTATCGAATTGGATCTGATATTTGCAAAGTGAGTTTTATATTTTTTAGATCAATAATGTTGCTACTTTCTAACCATTGTAACAGTCAAAATCATTTTAACAGAGGTTGACCTAACAGTCATATGTTAAATCCTTTGAACAAGGTTGCATTCTGATGGAGTGTATGTAAGTCCTATAACAAGGCTCACTTTTAACAAGGTGATTGAAATCCTTTAATTGGGTCACACCTAACAGTGTGTATTGTAACTTTTGACAGGGTTGGTTTTTAACCGAGCTCACTTCAGAAGAGTGAAAATAATAGTAGCATGTTACAAAGTGGTTTTTCCCAGACTGGGTTTCCACTATAAATCCTAGTGTCAATACTTGTGTGAATGTTTTGGTTTGAATATTTTTGTGTTTTACAAGTTAGATACAGTTGGGTAGTGGACTACAATATTATATGTTTCTATTATTGAATCAGTGATGACCAAGTTGGTTTTGGTCGTTAGATCTTATTTAAAGAAAAGTTTTTAAGTTTGTTTTATACATCAAACCCTGAGAACAATTGATTCACCCCCCCTCCCTATTGTTCTAAATCATATTAACAATTGGTATCAAAGTTGTGTTGCTTATTATTGGTGTTTACAAAAATCAAGTTTAAAGGGACTTGAAGAAAATGATTAGGATGTATAAGAAGGAGGTACTAAAGCTGAATAAGGAAAACTTCCCTGCATGGCAAAGCCTGATGAAGCTGCATCTAGTTGGTATTGGTGATTCTACAAAGTACTACATAGAGAATGACTATGTCTCACCTGTCGCACCTTTGATTGCCAAGGAAATGAGAGCTAAGCAAGAACATAATCAGGCAATGTTGGAAATTGCATCAGCCCTAAGTTATCCAAAATCTGAAGACATTAAGGATTGCACAAGTGTTAAGGAGATGTGGGACACTCTTGCAAGGATCTATGGTGGTGACTTAAATGTACTGAAAGCTAAAGCCGAGAGTCTCAGAGGTAAGTTTGATGAAATGAGAATACAAGAAGGTGACAAAAGTTATCTAATAATGATGATGTTGCAAAAGTGAACCAAAATTTGTACAAATCCATGATTGGAAAATTGTGATATGCTTTACATAGTAGATCAGATATTACACTAGTTGTTGGGATTGTGGCAAGATTTTCTGCCAATCCTAAGGAAACACACATGATGGCTGTGAAAAGAATTATGAGATATTTGAAAGGAACTACTGACTATGGGCTATACTACAAGAAGGATGATAAATTTGAGCTAAGAGTATATACAGATGCTAATTGGGAAGGAAATGTAGATGAAAAAAAGAGTACTAGTGGTGGAGCTTTCTTTCTTGGACAGAGATTAGTCTCCTGGATAAGCAAGAAATAAAATTGCATTTCCCAATCTACTGCCAAGGCCGAGTATATTATTGCTGCAGTAAACTATTCAAATTTGGTATGGATAAAACAATTGTTGGTAGGCATGAAAGAAGAAATCACTGAACCTGTTGTTATTTTCTGTGACAACACAAGTGATATCAATATTTCTAAGAATCTAGTGATGCACACTAAGACCAAGCACATAGCAATCAAGTATCACTACTTGAGAGAATTGGTACAAGATTAAAGAAGTCCAAATGGAATATGTAAATACAAAGGAACAATTAGTAAACATATTCACTAAAGCTTTACCTAGAGAAGCTCATTAGTATTTGATAAGTCAATTAGGGGTCCTTCCCCTAACTGAGGCTGCCTAGTCAAGCTAGGAGCACTGCATCAAATATGCTACAACAGAATATTTGACAAATTGATGCAGAAGATTGTCACACTTTAGGACTGGCCTAGAGTTGTGAAGAAGAGAAAAGATAAGGAATCAATCATAAGCAAGATGATAGAGGGAGAAACATTGAGCTACACAAATAATACCTACATCTGATGGATGTATGTTTAATGTTGTTGCTTTAGCATTTTTGTCAAAGAGGGAGATGAACTAAGATGATATAATAACACATGACACTAAAAAGAAGATGATGAACTAAAATGAAGGATCAGGATAGAGGGAGATCTGAATATCTCTGATGGTCATAGAAGTGAGGCTTATAGATTCTGAATCAGAATGAAGCTAAGGATATTACAAATTTTTTTGATCGATAGATAAGTTTTTGGATTGGTTGGTAATCCATGTGTTATCCAAGTGATATCATATGGTGTTTCCATCAATGCCAAAGAGGGAGATTGTTGGAAACTAAAATTGAAACAATTATTGTATTATCATTGATGTCAAACCTTAACTGGTAAGATTGTTGCTACTTAGGAAAGTACTATATCTATTATATTGTTGTGAAGGATTAGGGCAAGGTTGGTAACAATAGTACCTAAGGAAAGGTTGAGTTATCTTGATACTACAAAGTGTACTTGACTATGTTGTACAATGATGAGACAATGTATTGTTTATCTTAGTAAGATTGAAGACTAAACTGGTAGGCTTGACCGAGTAAAAATGGAGAAATCATGTTTAAGCCTAGTGATGTTAGTGTCGACCGAGTCAATGTATGCCGAGCAAAATTCTAGTGTCAATCGAACATCAGTAAATTGCTGAGGAAGATAGTATAAGCCAAGGAAACATTTTTAGTAATGACCGAGCTTTCTACATGAAGACCGAGTAGTTGATCATAGTATTGACTGAGCATCAACATTTTTATATTTGAAGAGAATTCAGATTTGGAGCCGACATTGTTGAATTCTTGGATTATGTAAAATGTGTTGACTTTATTTATTGATTGTTTGAAAGCATTGAATGCACTGAAAAATGTTTTATTGTAAATCTTTAAGAGATCTGAGATGATTCTAGAAAAGGAGCCGAAGAACATAAAGCGGGTAGATTCAATGAATCTGACCTAACCCTAAGATCTATGAATGAGATTGAGCGGCAAAAGATGAGTTAACCTAATTGAAGAATATTAAGGGAACCTGAGAATTAGATGTGAATGCATGGGTGAAAAGAGAATGATGGAAGATTAGTAAAGTTTTATTGACTGTATAAGCAGAAAAGGCTGAAGGAGAAGTGTGGTGATTGCTCGAAGAAAAGTTCCGAGCAGATTAGAGATGGAGACGGAAAAGTTTCAAAGTCAGTAAGCCAGCATTAGTGTACGCAATTGGATCTAATATTTGCAAAGTGACTTGTATGTTTTTGAGATCAATACTGATGGTACTTTCTAACCATTGTAACAGTCAAAATCCTTTTAACAGAGGTTGACCTAACAGTCATATGTTATAATGGAGTGTATGTAAGTCCTATAACAAGGCTCACTTTTAATAGGGTGATTGAAATCCTTTAATCGGGTCACACCTAATAGTGTGTATTGTAACCTTTGATAGGGTTGGCTTTTAACCGAGCTCACTTCAGAAGAGTGAAAATAATAGTAGCATGTTACAAAGTGGTTTTTCCCAAACTGGGTTTCCACTATAAATCTTGGTGTCAATAATTGTGTGAATGTTTTGGTTTGAACATTTATGTGTTTTACAAGTTAGATACAGCTGGGTAGTGGACTACAATGTTATATGTTTCTATTATCGAATCAGTGATGATCGAGTTGGTTTTGGTTATTAGATTTGATTTAAAGAAAAAAATTTAAATTTTTTTTATACATCAGGACCTGAGAACAACTGATTCACCCCCCCTCTCTGTTGTTCTAAATCATATTAACAAGTACTCCAACACTTTTTTTCCATAATTTGTTCCTAAGCAAATATATCACTTGTATTAAAACTCAATACTATTATTGGAACATATTATATCTTTGATAAGACAAGAAATGCAAAAAAAATCTACAAATGGTAAAAAGTAAAAGGTTCTTAATACACTTAGTATGATAGAGTTTGTCCACTTCTTGATACTTTTTCTTGTCTTACATCTACCAGGGCTTTCATTTTTGTCGAGAGCTAAAACTTTTTTTTGGAACCTATGTTCTTTTGATCCTTCCTTTTCTTATCTATCACTAATTGCTCTCTATTGTTGCTTACTCAGGGATTCACCAAAAAGAAGTGAACTACTTAGTGGAAGTTCCTTCAAGCTTCTTGAATTAATGAATGCCCCAATTTGTTCCTAAGCCACTTGACCACTATTTAAAAAGAAATTAGATACTTCCTGAAACCTACCATATCTCCAACAAGACAAGAAATAAAAAAATAATTTCTACAAATAGTGAAAATTAAAAAAAACATGATATAGGAAAAATGATTTATTAAAGGGTTCCTGAACAACTAGGGGAGAGGACCCAGTACTTGAACATGTTCTAATGGTTGTGATAGCAGTTCTTAACTTAATACCTACAATTGCTAATTTAATATCCAATATTTTTGACAACATTGTACCAATAGTTGTGACTTTAAAGTTTCTTTTGCTAATGATGACTACCCATAATTGAATGAAATGTGCCCTTTGTTCTAAAAAGCAGCCAATAGTGTGATGCCACATCAGTTGCACAAGTCCTGGGGTCCCTAATTCACTATGATTGGTCTCACTTTTTTTTTGGGTTGTTTTGGACACCTTGGCAAAAAAAATGCTGAAGTGGCACCATATTTGATGATGTGGCTCTGAAACCTAAGTTATAAGCAGGAGACTTGCCAAGTAAGCTACTGTAAAAAAATGGGAGTGATTTGAAATTTTCACGTAGGATTTTGAGAAGCCCAAAGTTAGGGTGCCCAACTACCGGGTCCTCTCCCCTAGCAACTCTCGATGAAACAATTCTACTTAGAGCTAGAGACTCCGACAAATGAGTTCTAGATCATTATAAAAGTACTTGTTTTCTCAAAGTAGATAGACCAAATTTAGCCACTTGCACAAAGACATTTGAGAAAAAGTAAAGACCATATAAAAATAAAGGTGTAACACCCCATATGTGAAAATCTAAATAAATGACAACCAAAAGTGAACCAAATGAATTAACCATAAAAGCTCAACAATTTTTTTATATAAACAAGATACAAATCAGCACCGAATTACAACTCAACTGACTTAATCAGTTATTTAAATATCCAAGGTAATCAATTACATGAGAGTATAACAATATACTCAACATTTAATACATATATCCTAAGAGTTCCAAAATGTATCTAATTGCCCATAGCTATCCTAAGAACTGTTCTGATAACAAGTAACCTAGTAATAATCTATTTTCCATAAATCTTTACAGTAGCTAACCATTCCCCCAAAAACATTGTTTTCCTCATCTAGAATCCTGAAAACACCAAAATAGAAAACAACCACAAACAAACAAGGCTTAGTCAAAAAGACTAAGATGATGGAATACCTCCAAAGCATCTGCCTCATACAGGTTAGATCCTTAACAAATCAACTGAACCATACATATAAAAATAGACATATTTCATTATTGACAGGAAGCATTTCATTTCTATTCAACAGAAATATACAAGTACTTCATTTCATTTCCAACAGAAATAAACTCGCAAAGAAAATGACAAGGTGATGAACCACTAGCTTTGGGTATCTACATAAGAATCAACGATCAGTAACCATATAGGAAACTCAAAGAATTCATTATGCCAGCCTTATTCTCTACAAGCAATAAGGCAAATCCATTCCCTTACTTCACCAATGTGCAAGTAATCAGGGAAAAATATTTTATCTTTTTAAATGAAACCCATAGCCCATGAATTATTAAATTATCACTTAGTAATATAACTGACAGATATTCTTTCACCCTTAGGCTCCAGACAAAAAGTCAGTTTCCCATACTAAGGATCACACTTGCATTATCTCAAAACACTTCGTACTACCAATAATAGTTAAACCATAATAAAACCTGAATTATCAAATTCAACTATTAATGTTTACTTAATAACTGAAATCCTTAATACTAAATCAACAATTAAAATATCCACATACATCCATGAAACCTCTTTTCAAAATAACCACAGCAAAGCATCTTCTTTTCATCAACTGAAAGAATAACTTAAGCAAAATCTCCAATACTATCCTTAGTAAACTCCAGTAATAATAATATCCAATTCCTAACATCCAATTGCAATATTATAACTGATAATTGAAATATACAATTTTATTATCAACTGACCGATACCATTAACACTTAAAATTCAATTCCATTAAGCTGTCACATTCTAACTAATAGAGTTATTTGTAAATCCATGGAAGGTTAACAATCAAATTCATATACTAATGTTTAATGCAGAATTACACATTATCTACATATTTACCACCCATATAAAAATGCACTTGTATCAATTCTGTCATCTCTGTTACAAAGTCACATATGTACATACTTATAGGCATACACACATATATATACATATGTATATACACTCACGGTATGTGTATATACATATATATATATATATATATATATATATATATATATATATATATATATATATATATATATATATATATATATATATATATATATATATGTGTGTGTGTGTGTGTGTGTGTTCATATATATATATATATATATATATATATATATATATATATATATATATATATATATATATATATATATATATATATATATATATATATATATATATATATATATATATATATATATATATATATATATGTACCCTTGTAATTATACAGAGTACAGAACACTACATCACAATTATAATTCTATCAGAAAAACATAAAATCAGATAACTCATTCGAAACATTTACTGTTGTCACACCAAATATTCCGCGGACAAAAAATCTACTGCTATAGTAACTGTCGAATAGTCTACCGACCACAACCAAAACCCAAGTCTTTGAAAGAACATAGTGACCACAGTGATTTCACCACATCCTTCTATATTAACCGATAGTACCAAAGTACAAGATAAACTACATTCCCATATCCTACTACAGCACATTTATCAAACAGAACACGGTTCCTAATAAAAGTTACTGTCAACCCAAGTTTATCCTCTTGGCAAGTAAATACATAATTTAATGACCAGAACTTAATCCACCTCTTTGTAGAACATATAATTGTCGACAGCCATACGAATAATTAACACTAGAGATCTATACACTGCTATACGCGGCTGTACTAAACAAAAAACTTTGTGTTAACTGAAACTCAATTCTCGAAACCAATTCAACAGGCTCCTAAACAGAGAAAAACACCTTGCAAACCTCAAACCACAACACAACAGAATTTCTCATTCCAAAGCTCGGCAAGACCAGTAAATCAACTACAATACTCAACAGAGGGCATCTAGCTAACATTAACTGTTATTACTCACAGTAACAGTTATAAAATAGAAATATGAAATCGGGTATAAGTTACGACATCGCATAATGTTCCAAGATTGAAAAGAACCTTCCCACTATGGATACTCACTAATCCAAACCAAGGAATCCACAGAACTGATATCCATACAAAACAGAGAACACAATATAACTAGAAGTCTCGACACCCGAATGCCTAGTGATAAGTTCAAATACCAACACTATAACAGTCTAATCCCGAAACACAAATTAACATTCCAGTGACTTGATAGTATAGGTAACAAAGAGGTGAAAACTTCACAGTCCTAACTCCCAACATGCTACTCCCATAAGCACCACATTTCAGTTTCCCTTGACCGAGATCACCATAACTTACACCAAACAGTGAAACACATTTTGCTTCCAAGACTTAGAAAAACCCTACATCTTTATAATCTTATCTTAACAGTATCACCGAATTCGACAAACCCTAAAACAATACTACTAACAAACTGAACAGAAAACACACTACCGAATTCCCCAATTTCTAACAGTGAACATAAACACTCTAATGCTCAAAACTCATACATTTCAAAAGATATTTCCACAGTAACACATGAAACATTCCTAACACAATGCATGATATGAATAGATATAGTATTTAATGAACTTTTATAAACCAAATTCATAAATAAGACAAGAGTTGAGTTAGAAAATGCCCCTACCTTTATTACAGAGTGGGGGTGTTCTTGAAACTTGAAAGTTGAAACCAAAGACCTCGCTCCCAACTGGCGAGCTACACCAAATCCAAGCCCTTTGCTCAACAGCAAAGCTAAACCCACCGAAAATGTCCAAGCACCAAGTAATGAAACAAAGCACACCATGACAGAGCTCGGTTCACAAACACATAAACCGAATAGTGTTTCCAAATAACAAGCTCGAAGAACAGAAACATAACCGTGATATGCATAATGGAGAATCCCATTAATAATGCACAGGTATACAACCATTTTCCCCTCCAAGCTAAATAGAACAACCCTATTATCGCAACCATTCCAGGAATCAAACACACTTCCTCATAACAGAGAAAACCTTGCCAATGCAAATGACCGATAGCAAACTGAAGTCATTCAATTCCAATATGCATGTTGTAGATGCATTAATTTCAAACTTATCTTTTACTGCCACTTTCACTAAACAATGCGATAGTTGTCACCGTAGTACACATACTTACCAGGAACTCCCAATTACACATGCTCAGAATTAAATCGCATAAGAATATAACAATCAAATCCCAATGCACAATCGAAATAAGCAAAACAAATATCTTAGCAAAGTGAGATTGATATGTCATAGCCACATTAGATCATAGGTCACGAAAACCATAGGAAGTATTTCAAAGCCCCAAAGCCTAGGTTAAACAAATTACTAACCTTAGCCTGTTTTACCATAATACATAGAATGTTAGGATATTACTAACACCCCTTCTAACTTACACATAACTTACTACTAATTCATTCTAACATTTTACTAATTTATTTTCTTTTAAATTTCAATTTCCATTTAACAATTAACATTAACATAATAAAATTTATTTCAACAACTAATCATTAACCATATAATTACTAATATTTTCCTTAACAAATACAGACTAACATAACATCGAACATCACATTATGAAATCTTAATAGTAGCATAGGAATTTCTTTTCCTATTTAAGAAATGAGTTTGTTTAAACTTATAGACAATCATCTCCCAAATACCTTAAATAATTAGAGAAAACCGATAGTTCAGAAAGTACAGTATCTGCAACTATTTTATTAAATCAAATAAATCCAACGCCATAATCTAACAAAAGATTAACAACTAACTGTCAAGTTAAATATCCATATTCTGTCAAAGATATAAATCAAAGTTTAAACAAAGCTATAATCCAAATCACAACCAAAAGAGTCTGAACATAAACAAATCTAAACCAAGACATAAATTCACACTAAAGAACTATAAGAAGTTGCAGAATCAGAAACCAAGCCAGAAGCAGATAGCATGACAAAAGGACTGCTAAACACAAAACTGTCAACAATACAAACCACAAAAGTTTGCTTATTCAATGTCACGTGATTTTCAGTCACTAATTCCAAGACAACACTTACATGTCATTAGCTAACAACTTGTATAGCCTCTTTTGAATTCATCAAAAAATACAATTAAAACCTTGATACTCATATTAATATAGGCTAAATAGTTGAAATTATCTACCATACTAAGCAGCAATAGTTCTTTGTCTATATTCATTTCTTTCAAATTCCACTAACTTGAAATGCTTTACGTTTCTACAATTGCCGAAACAAAAATAAGACAAACATTTCAGAAATAAAAATCAGTACACAATTGACATTTTCAAATACCACTAACTTGAAAGCAGCGGCTATGCAGCCATATAATTAGACAACTTACCAAGGGGAACAAAGTATACTTAGTTTTTTTCTGAAAAAGTGTCCCCTTGGTAAGTTATCTAATTATATATTGGTTGCATAGTCGCTGCCATCTAGAGAGGGCATCTTCAATTAGGACGGCTCAACCTTTGTTAACACTTGTCAGATAATTTGCCTTTTTAAATCATGTCAACCTAAATAGACACTTGGTCTCGTACTGCTACTATGGACATATTCTGGGTGTTCTTAATATTATCATTATGTCATCTTCAATAGTGGTAGCTTGTAGAACAAGAGACCTAGGTGTGTCAGTTCTTTGTCGATTATGTACTGAATTTTATTTCTGAATTGTTTGTCTTATTTTTATTTTTGAAATTTTAGAAACCTAAAGCATTTCAAGTTAGGGCAGTGGCTATGCAGCCATATAATTAGATAACTTACCAAGGGGACACTTTTTCAGAAAAAAACTAAGTATACTTTGTTCCCCTTGGTAAGTTGTCTAATTATATGGCTGCATAGTCGTTGCCAAACGGCTCTGCAGCCATATAATTAGATAGCTTATCAAGGGAACACTTTTTCAAAAAAAAACTAAGTATACTTTGTTCCCCTTGGTAAGTTGTCTAATCATATGGCTGCATAGCCGCTACCTTCATTGTTTCAAGATGCTCATGGGGTGGAATCTGCATCCACACTGCTAATCTATACGAGAGCTCATTAAAGAAAATAGACTCTGGTTGAACAAATTTGTAGTTAAAAAATATTGCTTTGGACGCTGTAGATGCACTACGAGCTCAATGGATTGAATCTATGTCGTAAGCATATGGAAATTTGTGTGGTGTGTAGTTGGAATCTCACATCAAAATGGTAATTTATTGCACTATTTGAATGCGTCCAAGCTGGCAATATGTTCCCATGTAAAGGATGCCCAAAAGATCAGCATCACTATTTTCCCTTACAAATTTTAATTTAATATTTCTCACTATGAAATAAATCTGTCGAAAGCATTTTTTTATCTGAAGTGAACAACCCACTTTTTCAAATTAATGGTGTCTAGAATTGGAGAAGGATGCAAACCTATAAAACTAATGCTCTATATGGAGACTGAAAATCCTCTTGCATGGGTCAGCCTACTTTGCAATGTAGCCTTAGCCACTAGCGTCTTAGGAAAACTACCCATTCTCACAATCATTCATTATCTATATACTAGCAGTCGCGTGCTCTTTTGCACACAATGGTTAGCCGATAGGAGCTTCGCATGGCATTTCTGCAATTTTTTTGATCAATGATTAGTGTGTACCTTTGTTGTGGAAATTTGTAAAAATGCAGTAAGAAGAACTAAGGAAAAACTGTCTCTATGGCTTCAGCATTGTTCAAAGGTTCTCACTTGTTTGTTGTTTCTGCCAAAGATTTCATGCCCAATAAACTCTGTAGAAAAGGATCTAATAGACTTTGTTGTTCTGAGAGACATTTAATCCAGGAATGTACTACATGTATTGGTTTACCCCCAAAGCTGTTTCCATGATGACCAGGACAGTTCTGACCCCAGGCGGTTACCTGATATCATTTCTGTGGGTTGATAACAATAGCTGGAGCATGTCTTGGTCGCAACCCCAAGAGAGCTGTGGTGTTTATGGGGTCTACTTCACCCAAGAAAACATTCAATTGTGTACCTGTGCTCAAGGTTTCCAGCCAAGGGACGCTAATGCCTGGCATTCACGACGGTGGTGGTTAAGCGGTTGTGTTCGACGGAGTCCATTGCACTGTTCCACCAAAGCCGCCATTAATGGCAGTGGTAGTACCACCACAGATGGTTTTTTCCAAGTCGGCAATATTTATTTATCCGATAATTAAGCTCCCCAATATACCCAAGAGTCGTTGACTATCCAAGAATGCAAAACTGTGTGTCTCAACAATTGCTCTTGCACGGCCTTTGCTCTCACTAATTCCAATTGTAAATTGTAGTTTGGCGATCTGTTAAGCATTCGGTCTACTTCATCTGGCGGCGAGCCCTTGCTCACTCGATTGGCAGGTTCTGATGTGTCATGGTCGTCAACCAACACAGGAAGAAATAGCAGAGCAGTTGTGCTCTCAATTTCCATTCCTTTGAGCGTTGTTGTTTTGGGTACTCTCTTTGTCGTTGCATGGTTTATTCAGTGTAAGCCCACCAGATTCCAGGAAAATCGTGGATGATGGCACATCAATGTCGCTTCGCTTGGAACACTCCCTTCGCTTAGAACACAAAATTCCTCCATCCGAGCTTATTACTATGCTTTGGAGACACAGCGGAAATGTTTGACAATCTGCTGCCTATTTTTACGAAGGGAAAACTTCCATTGCCATCTCTGAAGGGAAAATAAGATCAAGAGGGTGAAATATATGAGCTTCTGGGAAAGCCTTGCCTGCTTCTAGGTGTGGAACTCATATCTTCACCCACGACGTGCTCTATACCTCCAAATGCTCTACAAATTTGTGATTATGCTCAAATCCCATTTTGCATCTGCATCATCAATGGTTTGGAAATTCTTCGCTAGATTGTCTGCTTATCTCAAATCATGCATATAAATTTTATTGTCGAGTGGTTAGGGTTTACAACACTTCCAGAACAATTCCTTAGCGGTGGAAAGAGGGGGACAACAACTGGGGGTCGGGGCAAATGGAAGAGCCGTTTAGAAAGCTGATAGGACATCTGTCGGACCAACCTAGCTAGTAGGCAGGTAGGTTGACACATTTCGGGGAAAAAAAACATACCAACTGCCTTTTGTAAGCACAGAGCCAGGCAAGGTGGATGACAAAAATGACGAAGTTTTCCACAATAAAGCCTATCGGCTTAATTATAACATCTTATTCCCTAACTTCGACATAAACTTTTGTAAATAGAATCTTTTTCATAATGTTATCTACTTAAGTGTATTGCATCATTGTACTTAAATTTTTTATGACCTTTAATATTCACTAAATAGAACCAATGAAAACAATTTGTGCAATGTGGTCAAAAAACTAGGGCACAATGTAATCAAATATGAAAATATCTAAGAGAAAAACTTTGATTTAGCATTGACACATTTTCTTACTTCAATTGCAATTAGGTTGGGCTTTAGTTTGTGGTAATATTGGTCTTTTCTTCACTCTGGATGTTGTATGTGTACAAATGAAAGCATATGCATACGCATACACGCGCATACACATATACATTTTCAAGTTTTATGATACATAACCATCTCTCTTACCTTTCTTAGCATTTCAAGATATCAACAATCCTTACCATTTCAGGAATCCTCACTACTTGTCAATTGTTTCCATTTGTAGCTCAAGATTTTTATGAACTGTCAAATTCTCCTTTAGAATTAGGATCTTAAGAAGTTATTTTATGATTGATATCTATATCACCACTTATGGCCACCTCCTAAACCAATACTCTTCTTGATATTTATTATAGATTTTTATAGTTCCATCAACCAAGGAACTTTCTACTCTTTGTTCTATTATTTCTCTTTGATAAATCAATAGTCTTGAAATGCTCAAACAAAGAGTCACCTTGATTTTAGCTTTCTTAGATAAGTTAGTAAAAAGTGAATACATTGATCCTTTCTTGCCTTGTACTTGTGAAGGCTTTTAGTTCTAGGAGCTAAAACCTTATTAGGAATTAATGAGAGGTTCTAAAGGTTCCTAGAACCTATGATTCTTTTGATCTCTTGCTTCTTTATAACTAATCACTCTATAATATTGCTTATTCAAGGGTTTACTAATACCAAACAACTAATCAAAGACTATTTTTTGTTGGAGTTATTTGTTCAACCCTACAAGCCCATGAATTACCTACAAGAGAAACACATATCATAACTGAAGAGAAGAAGCCATACTATGCAACCTTGAGAGAGAGTTAATCCAAAGAGGAATATGATATTGAGATTAACTTATAAGTAAATTGAATAGATTGCAATGAATCCTTATAAAAGTATAAAGATAAAAAGTCTAGATAAAAACCCTAGAGAATAAAAAAGGGTTTGACATGTTTCAATATCATGATGAATAAGACGACCTGTGCTTAATAAAAGTTCATCTAATAAAAAGAAAAAAAATTTAAGTTTAGTTTATGCAAATAAAGTAATAAAAGACATAAATATAAAATTAATTAGATAATATGCTAAGTAGTCAACACTTTTCTGTACTCCAACAAATCAATGCTCTAATTTGTTCCTAAGCAAAAATATCACTTGTTTTAAAACCCAGCACTACTATTGGAACATATAATATCTTTGATAAGAACAAAAATGTGAAGAAATTCAATACATAATCGACAAAGACCTGACGCACCTGGGTCTCTTGTTCTACAAGCTACCACTACTGAAGATGACATAATGATAATATTTAGAACACCCAGAATATGTCCATAGTACAGTAAAAGACTAAGGGTTTATTTAAGCTGGCATGATTTTAAAGGCAGATTACCTGGACAAGTGTTAACGATAAAAGTAGGAGTCCGACGAGAAGGGAGAGAAAAACCCATGGCTTTGAACAATGAACCGTAACAAATTCGATCAACAGTCCCATAAATTGAGTCCGTAGACGTTTCGAGCAGTTTCCACAGTAACGATTAATGGACCGAGCAGTAGAGTCAATAGGCCCATACCTTGGCATTTCTGTGGATATTACTACCGAATTTCAAAGCCGCACAATCTCTTCATCAGGTCCGTCAGGTCCAACGTTGCCACTGATGATGCCCTCTCATCTCAAAACACTCACGTCCCAAGTGGTATCGATCAGATCATTCATTAGAATGACGTATCTTGCGATTTTTCTGTCATGCCCATAAATTTAATGTCTAAAAACACACTAACTTTTTTTTGAAACGGATAAAAGTTTAAGTTTAACAGTGGTCTAATGTTTGTGCGGTTAAACCTGAGAGGGAGTCGGTACCTTCCATTGAGGGTAGCATGACAAGGGGTAATCGACAACGCTCATCCCTAAGTTTAACGAGAGACTCACCTAAGACCGGGGATGACTTAACAAGTTCAAGTTTCATTTCAATTGAATAATACGTGTATTAATTGGGTTAATAATCCTATGATCTAATGACCAAATTTAAACTTTAGCTAATTCAATTTATTTCAATCTGGACGCCAATTCATGAATGAATTTAACCCTTCTAGTAGCTTTAGTTTTAAGTAAAATGACTGCACCAATAGTACAATATCACCTATAGATATGATCCCCAAGAACTAATTAGTAACCTAGTAGATTCTAGAAATCACTATATTTTAACTTAATTAATCTTACAAATTTAATCTCTTTTATGGAAAACAAACTTCACGAATCTCCATATTAAGAATATATTTTCCTAGATAATATAGTCTATTATTTAATTATATCAATTAATTAATGACTGGCACTTCAAGTGTTGTTAAAAAAAATACTAATATTAATCAATATAAAATGTTGATTAATAAGCAAATTAATTAACTAATACATATTAGTTAATTTTTAAGTAACAATTGCTAATAAATTAATTATTAGCAAATTGAAATAATTAATTATTTACTTAATTAATTATTATATTAATTAATAACATATATTAATTAATAATATATATTAATTAATAATATATTAATTATTAATTTATTAATAAAAAAGGAAAATGAATAATAATTAATATATATTAATTAATAATATATTATTAAACAATATTTATTAATTAATAATATATTAATTATTAATATAATTATTAATAAATAATAAATAATATATATATATATATATTAATTATTAATATATTACTATTAAATAATATTTATTAATTATTAATATATTAGATATTATTAATAATAAATAATAAAAAAAATAAAATTAAAAAAAATTAACACTGCTTGCAATATGTTTTAAGTCCCAAGGACTTCGACAGGGCCCGCCACCTACCGTGGCAGGTCACCCTGCTCGTGGTAGGCCATGGTCCCACCTGCCATGGCAGGTGTGGCCTATCCATGGCAGGGCCGTGGCTGTGGGGTGTGGGGCCCACGGGCTCCCCCCCCAGAAAAAATTTTAAAACTTTTTTTTTAAAACAAAATTTTTTTACAAGTTTTTTTTTAATTACATTTTTTTAAAAAAAACAAGTGCGCTAGGCACTTTTAATAGAAATGTATTTTTTTTTAATTTAATTTGTATAAATTGAAAATGCCCACCAACGTGGGTCTTTTAAGGGAATAATATTTTATTAAAGGAGTTTTTTTTTTTGGGGGGGGGGGTGGGCGTGGAGACCCAAGTGGGTCCCCCACATGACTAGACTCTTAGGATAGATGCTAATAGGTTCCTTTTTTTATAACTAATTTAATTGTCATCTTAGCCAAGTAAATGTAGGAATATTAATTGTTTATTGACTGTGTAAAAAGGAAAGTGTATGGAAGAATTAATTTTTCTCTCATACAAATTCCAGAGACCTGTAGGTCTCTATATTTTCACTTTTTTATTTGTGCATGGTATTTTTTTTTTTTTGACTTGTTTTGTTTCAATTGATTTCTTCTCACTTTTATTTACTCTTCCTACATAGTTTTTTATTTATTTTGAAGCTCAAGACTATAAAGATGGATTTGTCCATTAATTTTGATTTGCAACAAGAATGAATAGAACTATAAAGATTCTTTTGAATGCTCATTTTCAAATAAAATTTACTATAGTTATTTCCAAAACAACTGAACTTTTGAAAGTTTAAACTTCTTTCTCTTTTCACCTAATTAACATGATAAGCTATTTTTCAAGCAAACATTCTACAATGAATCATTTCATAACATTGAACTCTTTCCACAAATACAATAACACCTTCACAATGACTACTCCAAGGAGAAATTCATGAAACTAAAAATACATTATTACAAAACTAAGCCAACAAGATCTTTACATTGGAATGAAAGAAACACATTTCGCATTACACCATCGAGTCCATAATACAATTACAAGATCATTGCTTTCCTCCAACTTGATATGGAAAGAAAAACATAAATTCAATACAAAAGTTCATTTCAAGTTTCAACAACACAATATTGAATAAGATGAACTATTACAAGGTGAAATAAGTTCTTTCAAGATTCATGAGGTATTGAACTCAATACTACAAATAAACAAAAGATATTCTCACATACTTCTTGATACACATATCTCAAATTTCATATACATTACAACATGGAATATTTCTCATTCCAATAGTTCACAACACAACACTTTGGCTTTCACAAGACACCATATGGGGTCACTCCAATGCTTCTTCTTCTTGCAACAAGATCATCAATACCTGCAAATGAAAATGGTATAGACCATGGGATGCTCACCTCCCATCCTAGGCTTCTAAGAAGCCACCCCCGAGCTTGGGGAACCATCACATAGACAAGGTTTCACACACTAACAAACACAATCACAAAATTTACATTGAACTCTCATCCAAGGCAAAACAAAAAGTCTCCAAATGACTCATAAATTGGGGTGAAGGTGGAACCAACTCAAGGGGAGAAAGCACATTTCATGGAAACAAAAGACAAGTCTTCTCTTGGCTTTCTCAACACACAAGATGCCACAAAAAACTCACACAATAAAACTTCTTATGACCCCCATAGCTTCAAGTCATACAACCTTTATGACCTCCAAAAGAAATAGCTACATGGAGCCCATACATCCATGTTTCTTTTTTCTCCATAACAAGAAGAGATTCTACACCAATGGTTCTCCCAAATTCCCTTCACCCCCAAGGCTACTCTTCCCTCCCAAGGGTGAGTGTGGCCTTGAGAAAACTCCCTTAACAAAACAAAACAACAAGAAATCTTCAAGAGCAACAAAGCTTTACATTTACATAACAAAGAAATCATACACTACAACAAGCTCAAGAATTCACATAAACATATACTACACATCATAACAAGATTCACAAACATAATACATAATAACTCAAAACTAGTTTCTCCATACAAGAATAAAATTATTCTTGAGAGCTCATTCACATGAAAACATAACAAGTAGAAGAATGAATGCCACCAACCTAGAATCCAAGCTTAAGGGAGAAGGTTGATGAAAAGTCTCCTTTAAGTCTTTTCTCCAAACTAGCAAAGTCTCCAAATCTAGAGAGTGGGTGTCAACCCAATTCTTCCCCCAAAATTCCTACTAAAAGAGGTTCCCCACCAAACCCTCAACTAACCCTCATTATTAGGTATGGCTCGTGGAGATTTTTCATCCATCCTTGTCTCCCCTCATAAATGATATGGAGACCAAGAATGAGGAAAGAGGAATGAGCTTGTCCTCATTTGTCAACCCTCCATTTTTTAAATTTCACTTGAGAGGTACTTTTGAAGGACCATAAATGAGTTATGAGCTCAATATTGACTAAATTTTAACACCCAAACCAAGGTACATCAAGTAGGGTGGCTAAAAAAGACCCTAACTACACTCTAGGGGCTCATTTAGCCTCTCTAAAATTCACTTAAAGTTTGAATTTGGGTTCAACATGATTTGACTTACTCTAAGGCTCCCTAACCAAAGGTTTATATGGGGATCTTAAAAAGGTACCATCCTAGATTGATGGAATCCAATCCCCAAGTGGACATGTCATGGCCACAAGTACACACACATATGTCAAGTGACACAAACAAGAAAGACACACCACAAGCCATGTGGCATATCCACTTGGGCATGCACAACATAAATCACATTTACAATTACATAAAAATTAAATACATTCAAACACATTACTTTTATGAATTAAATACAATACAATGAGGTTTTTGCCTCTCACTAGAAGCAACCTTGGCTCAAACTAATTAACACATAAGTCTATGCTTTGGTTCCCCAAATTTACCATGGTCTAATTCCTTGCACACTAAAGTCCAACATCAGTAGTCCAAGGAAATAGATACATGTAAATTCATAACGTTAATGATCTAAATAATTCATCTGACATTTCACAATTCACATGACAACAATCATTCATCCATAACATACATACAACTCATCATGAAATACATAATTCATCACTAAATTAAACTTATAACATAATCGTTGCATATATAATTCAATTGCAATTAAACATCATCATGACATCATAATCATTCATAAAATCTACTTAATCTCACATAAAGATCCCCAAATAGATATCACAGTTTCATCAAAATAACATAATTGAATGTGCAACTAAACTCTTAAATGATAAAACCATAACATAAAGTATTGGTAACATCCATAGAGTATCAAAATATAATCATCAAATATGTCTATTTCAAATGTAGAACTGAATGACTATGACAGGCTTGGGGTGAGGCCTCACAGTTTCTCTTCTTGAGAGCAGATTTCTAGGGCAATCAAGTTCTTGAGTATCACATCTGATCTTTTATCTACTTTGAACTCTGGTAAATACAACGTCGAATCACTTTCTTCGAACTTAATGTGACTAATTCCTATTTTGTCACCCCTCAATTTCTTGAATTTCACTCCAACTCTTTTTAGATGCCCCGCACATGGAATCTGCACCTCGCCTCCCATCTTCTCTCGTTCAGGGGATATGGGGGACCATATACTATTCAAAATGACAAACACATTTTTCGTAACATGGTACAAATTGATAAATATGATTCCCAATATGAACAACAAGACAATAATTGGGAACCAAAGCAGTAGAATTATTGCAGTTTTTACTGATCTAAGACTACATAAACTTTGCGCTACAACCCGAAAATTTGCAATCTTGGATAAAATTGTATGGAAATAACCAACTTGATGGGGGCGGCCGGTCTGCTTGTTAACAATGAAGTCATAAAGCAACTGCAAGATATGAGATCTTTTGTATTCCCAATTCCTTCAATCTGCTTCTTTGATGGGGGATAAAATTCTTAGTGTCGACTCGAACCAGACATCATCATTTGATCCCTTAATATAGAGCCTGATATTCGCCAAAACCTAGAATGGTAGTTGATTTTCCATCTTGAGCATATCTTTCATAATTTATGTCAACAGATGATGATGTTGTCTCTGTAAAGAATTTAGAAAGAGACTAAATTCTGGAAATGCACTTAAAAGCTCTGTTTTCAGCAAAGAAGAAATTCTAAATTACCAAAACAGGGCAGCAAAGAGAGCTGAAGAATTTATGCAATAAACTTATTGCTTCTATTCAAACTAAACATATTTCTACAACCGGAAATAAACTTGCAACTGATGTAGCTACATACAAAGTTCTATGAGCTTTAAAAAGCTCTTACAAGATCATCTGAAGTAATCACTACTTAACAAAAAGATCATTTACAACTGCTATGTAAAAAATAGAGTATTACAAAAAACACTTGCTGCTGCATACAAAAGAGAGATATCAAAATATTATCTCTTGTAGAAGAATAAAGACATTCTTCCCATTAAATACAAATTGTTGTCCAAAAAAAGAATATGGAAGCAAATAAAAAAAATTAAATTTCCCCCAAATCTGATTTGAACTTATCTCTCAAAAGTTCATTCAACAAAATAAAATATCTGAATTTTAACTTTAACAAAAGTCAAATTTGGAGGCTCCAGACAATCAGATTTAATTCATAAAATCCAACACTCCCCCATTGTCTTAGGCTGAAAAAACAAGATCATGCTTGATCCAAACTAACTATGCCAAGATTTCTCCTTAGGCGCTCAAAACTTGCAATGCACAATGGCTTGGTGAAAATGTCTGCTAGCTTCTGCTCTGACCTGCAAAACTCTATTTTTATTTCACCATTCTCAACTAATTCTCTAATGAAATGATATCTAATTTCAATGTGCTTGCTTCTTCCATGAAATATTAGATTTTTTGACAATGCTATTGAAGAAATATTGTCACAAAATATTGTGGTTCCATCCTCTTGTTCTTGCTTCAAATCTTGACATGTTGTTGCATTCACTGCTATATATTCAACCTCTGCTGTAGATTGAGCAACTATGGGTTGTTTCTTAGAAGCCCATGAGATTACACCAGAACCCATGTGAAAAATATATCTGAAAGTGCTCTTCCTATCATCCAAACTCCCTGCCCAATCACTATCTGTATAGCCAGTAAGATCAAAATTATTTGTTGCAGTATACAAAATACCATATCCTTTGGTGCCTTTCACATACCTTAGGATTCTCTTTCCCGCTTGCCAATGGGAGTCCTTTGGAGTTTCCATAAATCTAGAAATCAAACTTACTGCATGCATAGTGTCTAGCCTAGTAGCTATTAAATACATCAAACTTCCAACTAAACTTTTAAATAAAGTTGGATCCATATTGCTGCTGCAATCATGCTTGCTTAACTTTAAACCTACTGAAGTTGGTGTTGGTGTAGGCTTGCTACTTTTCATCTTAAATCTCTCCAAAATCTGGTTTGCATATATTTCTTGAGAGATAAAAATACCATCATGCATTTGTTTTACTTATATGCCTAGAAAATATCTCAAGAGACCTAAGTCTGACATTTCAAACTCACTTTTCATGGCCTCTTTAAAATTAGCAATGAAGAAATCATTATCCCTAGTAAAGATTAAATCATCAACATACAAGACAACAATTAAAATATTACCATTAGTTGCCTTGATGTAAAGAGTGGGCTCACCATCACTTTTTCAAAAGTCATTGCTCATCAAATATGAGTCAATTCTACTATACCATGCCTGTGGAGCTTGCTTAAGCCCATAAAGAGCTTTCTTCAGTCTATACACTTTACTTTCATGACCTGAAACTTCATAACTAGGTGGCTGCTCCACATAAACCTCTTCTTTCAATACTCCATTCAAGAAGGTGGACTTCACATCCATTTGATAAACCTTCCATTTGTGTTGGGCTGCAATTGCTATGACAGCACGCACGGTTTCCATTCTAGCAACCGGGACATAGGTCTCATCATAATCTGTACCAAATTGTTGTTTGTACCCCTTGACCACCAATCGAGCCTTATGCCTATCTATTTTTCCTTCAGCATTGCTCTTGGTCTTGTAAACCCACTTAACTCCAATAATTTTTTTGTTTGGAGGTAAATTAGTGAGCTCCCAAGTTTTATTTCTTTTTATTGCATCCATTTCCTCATCCATAGCTTTACACCATTTTTTTTCCTTTTCAGCATCCTCAAAATAAATTGGATCACTATGAGAAAATAAAGAAAAATTGATATTTTCATCAAATTCATTTTCATACCTTTCATCTTGGTATATCTCCCTTAGACTCTTGGTCTTTCTTGGCACTAGGGAGGCGAGAGTGGGATCATAACTCTCAGTATTATTACTATTTCTCTTTGTGGGGCCAATTTGCAGCCTTCTGGAGCCTTCTATACCTGCTGGTATTTCATTTTTCTGATTAGCAAACTCATCATCTTCATCAATAATAGGCACTTTTCTTGAAGTGCTTGAAGATGTGTCCATCGAGCCATCCCATGACTCATTCTCAATGAACTCCACATATCTTGAAGTGATGATCTTCTTACCAAATGGATCATATAATCTGTATGCCTTAGATTCTGGACTATAACCAGTAAAGACACACTTCACTCCTTTGTCATCCAACTTTTGTCTTTGCTCCTTTGGCACGTGTGCATATGCTACACACCCAAACACTCTCAAGTGTTCAACCGTCCATCTATGCTTTGTCCATGCTTCCATTGGAATCTTGTCACAAACTGCTTTTGTAGGACTTCTATTTATTAAGTATACTGTTGTTGCTACAGCCTCTCCCCAATATTCAATTAGGAGCCCTTTGTCTTTCATCAGACTTCTTGCCATCTCAACGATGGTTCTATTTTTTCTTTCAGCAACTCCATTTTGCTACGAAGTATAACTGGCTATAAACTCTTTCTTTATACCATTCTAGCTGCAAAAATTTACAAAAACATTGGAGGTATATTCCCCCCCTCTATCTGATCTTAGGACTTTAAAATTTTTCCCACATTCATTTTCAGCCTAGGCTTTAAATTCTAGAAACTTATCAAAAGCTTCAGATTTATTTTTCATAAAATAGACCCATATTCTACAACTGAAATCATTTATGAATGTCATAAAATAAGTACTCCCTCCAATGGAAGTGATTTGCATAGAGCCAACTAAATCAGTATGTACCAACTCTAATGGTGCTCTTACCCTTCTAGAGTTTCCAGAATTAAAGGGTAGCCTATGTTGCTTACCCAAAATACAAGCCTCACACTTGCTATTGAACTCTTTAATACAAGGAAAATCATCTACCATACATTTCTTGGATAATAAATTTAAACTAGCATAGCCAAGATGTCCATACCTTAAATGCCATAGCTTGGAGGGGTCTTCAATCATGCTCTTGAAGGCTGATTTTTGTATTGCTGTACATTCTTTCTCAGGAGGTGTAGTTGCTGATTGTGAAGAGAAACACATCTCCACCTTCAATGGAAACATTCGGTTCTTTTTCATTTGAACTGCTGCAACAATTTTCTTACTCCCATCCTTCTCATAAATGACACACTGGTCATTCTCAATCAGCACTTTATAACCATTTTGAGTGAGCTATCCAACACTCACCAAATTGTGCTTTATACCTAGGGCAAAATAAACATTTTGAATTTCTTGTTTCTCACCTTGCTTGGTACAGATCATAATAGATCATTTGCCCACAACTGGAACAACTCCATTGTTCCCCATTCTAATTTCTAATTTTATATTTTTATCAATGAAAGAAAAAAGACTTTCATTACCACTCATGTGGTTACTACAACCGATGTCCAAATACCAGACTTCGGGGCTACCTTCTTCACCAACATTGCACATGATGAAGGCTATGGGATTATCTCCATCACCCACTTTCAAATCAGTCATATTTGCATTCAGCTTTGACTGATTACCTTGTTTTTTCTAGCATTCACTAGCATAATGCCCAAATTTATGACAATAATAACATTCAATATTACTCATCTAAACTATATTTCTTCTTACCTCTGAAATTATTCTGAGAGCTGCTGGCTCCATCATTTGTGGCTGCTCATTCTGAGCTTTCTCCTCCAGCATTTTGTTGTCCAGAGTTACCACGACCTCTACCTCTTGAGCCTCTTCCAGAATTGTTTCTTCCTCTTCCCTTGCCTCTTGCATTGGCTTGAGCTCTGAAAGATTGCTCTTGAAAGAAATTTGCTGATCTATTAATGCGATGCTCATGGGTTTGGAAAGAACCCATCAACTCATCAATAGTCATTACTGAAAGATCCTTTGCCTCTTCAATGGCAATAACTAAATTATCAAATTTTGAGGGCAGACTTCTCAAAACTTTCTCCACTATTCTTTGCTCCTCCATGGTTTCTCCATTGGTTCTCAACTGGTTTATCAAACCAGAGAGTCTTGAGCTAAAATCTAAGATGGACTCATTGTCCTTCATGAGAAGAGTCTCAAATTCTCTTCGAAGCATTTGGAGCTTCACCAAATGAACTTTCTCAGTCCTTTTAAAACTTGTGTGAAGAATATCCCAAGCTTCTTTGGAATAATTAGCTGCTGCTATTCTGGGAAAGATTGCCTCTGTCAAGGTAGTCTTAATCAAGCTTAAAGCTTTTGCATCTTTCCTTCTTGACTCCTTTAACTGAGTCTTCTGATTATTTGTGAGGCCAGCATATTGAGCTGGGTTAGTTATATCCGTAAATCCATTAACCACAAGCTCCCATAAATCATTTTCTATAAAAATGGTCATCATCTTCTTTGCCCAAACATCATAATTTTGTCCATTGAACGATAGTGGCTGCTGCCAACTCTATCCTACATCTCCAGCCATGTCTCCTATGCAAGATAAATAAATACCTAGAAAAAACAAATGCCCAAACTCATAAGGAATGAAGGCCAATCAGCTCTGATACCATGTAAAGAATTTAGAAAGAGACTAAATTCTAGAAATGCACATAAAAGCTCTGTTTTCAGCAAAGAAGAAATTCTAAATTACCAAAACAGGGCAGCAAAGAGAGCTGAAGAATTTATGCAATAAACCTATTGTTTCTATTCAAACTAAACATATTTCTACAACCAGAAATAAACTTGCAACTGTTTTAGTTGCATACAAAGTTCTATGATCTTTAAAAGGCTCTTACAAGATCATCTGAAGCAATCACTACTTAACAAAAAGATCATTTACAACTGCTGTGTAAAAAATAGAGTATTACAAAAAACACTTGCTACTGCATACAAAAGAGAGATATCAAAATATTATCTCTTGTAGAAGAATAAAGACATTCTTCCCATTAAATACAAATTGCTGTCCAAAAGAAGAATATGGAAGCAAATAGAAGAAATTAGATTTCCCCCAAATCTGATTTGAACTTATCTCTCAAAAGTTCATTCAACAAAATAAAATATCTGAATTTTAACTTTAACAAAAGTCAAAGTTGGAGGCTCCAGACAATTAGATTTAATTCATAAAATCCAATAGTCTCCTGCTAAGAGTACTACTAATGGAAGCCTTCCCGCTTTGCTCATGATCATCTTCTTCTCCAAATCTATCGAGGACTTCTAGAACAAAATAGGCATCCCTCACTATCATCCACGCACACGCTTCACTACTAAGTTAAAAAAATTTAGCATAGCTTTCCTTTATTTTACCCTGGACCTCTTTTCCCTTGAAATTTTCCATCACCGATTTTAAGCCACCTTTTATGATGAATTTTAGGTGAATCTTTCTTGCCACTTCTGACTTGAGACATTCCGTGTCATTTTTCTGTGGATCTTTTATTTCGAAATGGTAAGGACCCAAGGAGATGACCAAAGGAAGATAGAACACCTTTGTCTTTTCACTCAAGAGAAACTTTGGAATGGTATTAATAAGATCGTCATGGGATTCATCTGATCTCTCTTCCTTCTCTAATTCTAATTCAACTTGAACAACCCAACTATGCTCAGTAAACTTTTCAGGCTTTTTTTCCACCATATTTTTGACCTCCGACAGTATACCCAGACAGAAATGTTTAGGAGGAATGTCCTTTCTCCCTGGACTCTTAATAATGAATGCGTCCTTGCTTTTTGGTTTTCCTTGTTCGTGCAAGACGCTTGTGGGCTCAAAGAATCTTCCACCTAGAGCACACATTATCTGTCTATGTATGGGTTCTCTTTAAAGAAGATAGACTAAAATTTCCTCTCAAAAAATGTTGGACGGGACGGTATACCTGATATTTGGTCGAAAATTTTTACCCGCTTTATAACCAATGCAATACCTATATATAGTCGTCAGATCAAATGCTAACGCTGTCTATACGGCACTGCCTCTTTGCACCGTTAAATTTATTTCTCTTTTTCACTCTCTATGCTTTGCCAAAAAAATTTCAAAATGATAAAAAATATAATTGTTAATTTATTAAACTTAATGAAATTTATTAGAATATTTCATTTATTAATTTAATAAAATTAAATATTAAAATTAATTAATTAATTAAAAAGTTAATTATTAAAGTTGATATATTAGATAATAATATAATATTATTAAAATTTATATTGATATTATTGAAATATTTGTTATGATTAATGATGTTAAATATATGCATATATATTATATATGAATTAGTGTTTAAAAAATTAGATTTTCATATGCATATATTTAATTTAATTTATATTTAAATTTTATATTTTTCTCCTCTAAATATTTTATCTTTCCTTTTCTTATTCTTAAAAAATTATAATATAAATTAGATAAAATATATGTATGAAAATCTAATTATTTTAAATAATCATTAACAGAATCTAGTAAATAGTGTAACAATTGAAGATGTAATATGAGGATAAATAGATTAATATTATTTTAATTTATAAATATAAAAATATGAAAGTCATAATATTAAGTATGGTCACAATGAAAATGAATTTAAATAGTGTTAATAATATTCATATGATTACAATTAGAGTTAGATAAAAATTAGGATTTCATTTGTATTCAATGTTTTAGGTAGAGTTTAATTAGGATTAGTGTTAACTTATATTATGTTTGAGGTTACAATTTAATTAGGGTTGAATTTGGTTGATAGTAACGATTAAGTTCAAACTAGTTTAGTGTTCAATTATTTTAAGGGTCATTTGGGTTGGCAACTTGGGTTGACATTTAATAAGGGTTATGATTCAATGTTAATAGGGTTTTGTAAGGGTTATGGTTTGATTTGTGTTTTCATTAGAATTTAAATAAATTAATCTTGATTTAATAAGGCTCAAATTACTCTAGTGTATACTATTTTTGGGTTTGGTGTTAGAATGTTAATATAATGAAAGTTGGAAGTTTTCAATACTTTAGAGATACAATTATTGTCATAATTTTTATGTAAAGAATGTACACATTATAAAATATTTGATAATAAAATAATTAAAAACTTAACCATTATTGCATTTTAAAAGTTGAACTGTAAAAATAAAATTTAATCTTAAATTTAAATAAAAACTATTAAAATTAGAATTTGAAAGTAAATCTAAAGTTATTTTGTTAAACATAAAAAATAGAAAATAGATTGATTGCAATTCAAATTAAATATCATTAATCGTAACAAATATTTCAATAATACCAATATAAATTTTAATAATATTATATTATTATCCAATATATTAACTTTAATAATAAACTTTTTAATTAATTAATTTATTTTAATATTTATTTTTTTAAATTAACAAATGAAATATTTTAATAAATTTCATTAAGTTTAATAAATTAGCAATTATATTTTTTATGATTTACATTTCTTTTGTCATTTTGAAATAAAAATGGCAAACCATAGAGAATGAAAAAGAGAAATAAATTCAGCGGTGCAAACGAGGCAGTGTCATGTAGATAGCATCAGCATTTGATTTGACTACTATGGATAGGTATTGCGCTGGCTATAAGGTCGGTGCAAATTTTTGGCCAAATAGCCAGTGCCGTATACTTGCACTCCGAGTTCAATGGATTGAATCTACACCTTCCGTGTTTGGAAATTTGCATTGAGGGTCGTTAGTATCTCACATAAATATGACGATGTTTTTTTGTTTTTTTTTAAGCAAAGCGAATAAATAATTATATAATAAGAGGCAGTCAAAAGGCTATCTGATTTATGGTAAGCCCTAGTGTTCAAGCTCTTTTTTTCTTTCCATTTTTAAAAGGGAGTTCAAGTTTATCATTTTTAAAAGGGTGTTCAAGTTTGTTTTCTGCTGGTGGGCTCAAAGAATCATCCAGCTGGATCACACATTATCTATGTAGGTATGGGTGGTCTTTAGAGAAGATAGACTAAAATTTGATGTTAAAAATGTTGGACGGGCTGGTGTACTTGCCCTCTGAGTTCAATTGATTGAATCTACACCTTACATGTTTGGAAATTTGCATCGAGAGTAGTTGGTATCTTACATCAATACGACGATGTATTTATTTATTTATTTATTTTAATAAACCAAATAAATAATTATATAATAAGAGGCAGTCAAAGTTAAATTGTGGCACAGGCTAACTTTCCTACAAAACGTATCAAAGATTAAAAAAAAAGTTAAACTTTTTTTTTCTAGATTTATGAAAACATTGATTTTTTTGTGCTTTTGGACCACAAAATATGCAGATCATGAAGAACAGATGCTGAGTGAAAATCTGTTGTGTTTTCTGATTTTTGAAATTTGGTCAATAGTGCATTTTGTAGTGAGCTTAGCCTATAAAACTAATATCAATTATATTAATTTAAAAAATTTAAAATATATATTTAAATATTATTAATTTAAAAAAATATGTATGTAATAAAAAATATCTTTTAATATTATCTTATTTTTGTAAAGTATCATCTGATATTACCTTCTTTTATTATCATACTACTTTTCCTCCTCCTCCTCCTCCTCTTCTTCTTCTTCTTCTTCTTCATCCTCGTCCTCTTCCACTTCTTCTTCATCCTCGTCCTCCTCTTCCTCTTCTTCTCCTCCTCTCCTCTTCCTCTTCTTCTTCTTCTTCTTCTCCTCTTCTTCTCCATCTCCCTCTCCCTCTCCTTCTCCTCCGTCTCCTTCTCCTTCTCCTTCTTCTTCTTCTGAAATTACAAATAATAATTAAAAGATTAAAAAAAAATTATAATTTTTTATCTTATTAAAATTTTATTTATTTTAGTTATATTTTAATTTATCTGATAACTAAATGATAAGTAGGAGATATTTTCCATAGCAAGTCAAATTGTGATATTGCTATTAGGATTCAACTGTGTAGTTTTTTGAGTCAAACGCATTGACCCATGTTTAATGAGTAGTGGTTCACACGAACCCATCTCTCATGAGAATGAATGAGACACTTAGCACTCATTGGATTTAGGTGATGCTCACAAAGGTGAAGCGTTAGGACTTCCTGAGAGGTCACCCATCCTAGTACTACTCCAGGTTGAGAGCGCTTAACTACAGAGTTTCGTCCATGGTTAAACCCACTCTGTATGTCGGGACTTCCTGAGAGGTCACCCATCCCAATACTACTCCAGGTTGAGCGCACTTAACTACAGAGTTTCCTTCATGGTTAAACCCACTTTGTATGCATATAGAGTGGGTTTAACCATGGAGGAAACTCTGTAGTTAAGCGCGCTCAACCTGGAGTAGTACTGGGATGTGTGACCTCTCAGGAAGTCCCGATGCTTCACCTCTGTGAGTATCACCTAGATCCAATGAGTGCTAAGTGTCTCATTCATTCTCATGAGAGATGGGTTTGTGTGAACCACTACTCATGAAGCATGGGTCAATGAGTAAAAGAAAGTAGAGTGGGTTTAACCGTGGAGGAAACTATGTAGTTAAGCGCGCTCAACCTAGAGTAGTACTAGGATGGGTGACCTCCTGAGAAGTCCCGACACTTCACCTCTGTGAGCATCACCTAGATCCAATGAGTGCTAAGTGTTTCATTCATTCTCATGAGAGATGGGTTCGTGTGAACCACTACTCATGAAACATGGGTCAATGAGTTTGACTCAAAAAACTACATAGTTGAATCCTGATAGCAATATCATAATGAGAACTAAATTTCAATCATAAACCTAAATTGAAAATTTTCAAGTGAGAGAGAAACTAATTTTTTATTACTCATTTTATGCCAATAATAACATGTGTCATTGGGGAATTATGCTTAGGATACCCCTCTCTCTCTCTCTCACACACACATAATTTTTTTTTTTTTATTATCTTTGATTCAGAGGTGTGTTTGAGTCTTGTTTAGATCCCTACAAGTGGATTCATTGGATTTGTTCAAGTATTGCTTTTTCATTGAGACTTTTGATGTACAAAAAACATAATTTGATAAATGATCTATGCAAAAAATAGTCAAACATTTTATCTAATTGACCTTTTCAGCATACCCATTGCACATCAAAGTGTGATTGCTAGTTTGTTTCTCAAATTTTAAAAGACTGCATAAATATTCTCTCGAGTAATAAATATTATTGAAGAATGATAAATATTCTCGTACTTATCAATTGATGAGCTTAAGGGGCTTTCTAATGAATGGCTCATAAGGCACAACACTTGGTGAAGGTTTTGCAAATGAGGATGCAAGTAGAGTGGGTTTAACCATGGAGGAAACTCTGTAGTTAAGCGCGCTCGAGTTGGAGTAGTATTGGGATGGGTGACCTCCTGGGAAGTCCCGGTGCTTCGCCTCTGTGAGCATCACTTAGATCCAATGAGTGCTAAGTGTTCCATTTCATTCTCATGAGAGATGGGTTCGGGTGAACCACTACTCATGAATCATGGGTCAATGAGTTTGACTAAAAAAAACTATACAGTTAAATTCTGATAGCAATATCACACATTATTGAAGATGTTAACAAGACTCCAAAGGTCTTCCTGAGAAGATTTGTTTGGCATCTTCGCGAGCTCTTGGACACATTCTGGATTATGAGGGCTTTCCTTTTCGCTACAGAAAATGTCACTTGACAGGTCATATTGTGGCTCGATGCTCATATGTGAAGACTAAATCGAGGCGATCACCATCTTGATGGTCGGGGGCTTCTACCGAGCACTACACTGTGCATAAATCTTTGGATGTGGTTCAGGAGCTAGTGGGTGGCTCTTCTCTGGTGGCATCTGCTACCACTCCGGGGGTCGTTGTTGCTGTTTGACCTATTGTCCGGCCTCTTGTCCTCTCTCCTATCCCTGCTTCCGCTATTCACTCGGTTGTGGATTCGGGCCCACTCATTTCAATTTCTCCTAGTGAGAAAGCTTTGTCAGTTGTTGCTCCTCCGGTGTGCCATGGGGGTTCCTCTATGTCGTCAGGGGATTGGCAGTTTGATGTAGCTAAAGTGGAAGATGGATGGACAACTATAAAAGGAAAGAAATCTAAGTCCTTTATTCCTCCTTTGGATATGAATCTCAGGGCCTACAAGGGTGGCTCTAAATCTAAATGTAAATCATAAACTCCCTTGCTATGGTAGGCTTTTCAGGTTGATGATCCCGTTGTTGGGATCTTGGTGGCCTAGCCGATTTTTTGAGTTGGTGGTGATATTTTCTGTCACCATGGTCACCCCCTTTTCTTGGTTTGTGACCTAATCCGCCTTGGATTGTTGTATCTTTCGTTCAGTATTCATTGAATATCTTATGATTTTGTAAAGGGTTTTAGGCACCCTTCAAAACATGTTTTCCTTAATAAAAAACAACACTCCAATATTAAGAGTTCTAGGATTTAGTAATTGAACATGTATTAATAGTTGTCAGGGTATTTATTATAATCTGATCTATCAATTGAACATATTCTCATTATTGTTTCAATATAAAATGTCAACAAATACTTTTTAAAAGTACCAATCATAACTTCTCTAGTATATGTCATTACTCCAATATTAAGAGTTCTAGAACATAGTAGTTGAACATCTATTAATAGTTGTCAGAGTATTTATTATAATTGATCTATGAATTGAACATATTCTCATTATTGTTTCAATATAAAATGTCAACAAATACTTTTAAAAAGTACCAATCATAATTTCTCTAATATATGTCATTAATAAATGAAAATGTGTACAATTTTTCATCATCTTTTTAAAAATACAAATAATAATAATCAAAATCTAGTTGCACACAAAAGTATGGTCAATCTTATTTATTACTAATAAAGTACTTGTCCTCACATTTAATAGTACAACTTGATATTTAAAAATACTTACAGGGTTATAACTCCCCATCTTCCATGAGGCATAAATAAAATATCATGTACAACTTTGAGCTCAGATACACTTAAGTGTCAATTCTTTTTAATTAATGACCATTTTGGAAATTTGCACCAGACATGCACCACCAGATATTGGTGCAAATATTAATGTACAACTATTTTTCTGTAGATTTAGAGCTTTCGAAAATATAACCACAAACAATTTAACTGTAACAAGGTTGATTTCAATGGATGAGATAAACACATGAAAAGTCTAACACATCACCTCTACAAAAGAAGTCCCAAAACATTATTAGAAGCTCTCAAATACAAAGGAAATGATGTTTGGCCTCAATATAACAAGTAATCTCAAAATCTTATATCTAGGAAATGGTAACAAGTTTCTAATACTATAATTGCCTCAAAACATACTTGAAACTAGATTCCAATTATATTAACATAGGACCACAACACATAGTAAAGCTTATCCCCTCATCTTAGATTGTCAATGCCACAAATGCTTTTCTCTATTACTTGGTTCCTCATATCCATATGAAACAATATGCATCCAACAAACAATTTTCTTTGCGGACAAGGCAACTCTTCAATTGTTGGAAGATTTCCTAAAATAATTACTTAATTATCTTATCTCTTTACTACTTGGAAACTTATAGGAATTTCCTAAAATATTAAAAAGAAAGAAATTGTAGGAATTTATAAAATAATTAACGCTTTCTATTCATTTGTTGTATATGATAAAAGTTTCAGTTAAAAAATAATTTGCAGCTAAATGTTCTCTTTTAGAAGTTCTTTCCCCTTTTAAATATCAAATTTCTCGTAGAACTATTTTTTCTTTTTCCATGACTTCTCTTATTCCAAATGTTACTCAATTAAAGCCCTATAATAAAAGTGAATATGATTGGTCAATGATCTCCTCCTCTAAATTTGTTGATAATTACTTTTGATGGATATGTAGGCATTGATAGAGTAGTTCACCATATTCAAAGTTCAACTCTTTTCTTCTTTCTACTTCAACATTTATTTTTAAAATTTATATCAATTAATATTTTTAAAATATTTAGAAACTCATTCGCAATTATTAAATGAAATATATATTTGTTACAATATCCTTCGCCTATCCTAATTGGTAGTACATATTACTATTTTGGTTAACGGACGCTTTTCTTAATTGCCAGCTGCTCTGTACTTATCTAGGTAAGTATAGAGTAGATGGCAATTAAGGATCATATCTATTACAAATATCAAATCAACTTTTAGAGTTCACACTTTTAACGTGCTCTCCCTTGTGAGTCGTTTAACGGACATGGTCCCCTCTGCTTTTCTTAATTGCCAGCTGCTCTGTACTTATCTAGATCCTTAAATTTATGTACCGTATGAGAAATATCTGAAGGTGCAGAAAATAAATTTACGCATTAAGGCCGTGCCATAAATCATTGTACAAGTGAAATCAAGTTTGATGTGAGATTCCAGCAACCGCCCATGGTGCAGATTAAATTTAGTGAGCTCGGAATGCCTGTACAATATTTTTGGCTGGAGATATGTTCAACGCGTGTCTAGGTTTCTTTAATGGGCGCCCGTATAGAGTGGAAGTGTGGATATAGATTCCACCTCCACGAGCATCTTGCACGAGACACTGAAAGCACAATGCAAGCATTCATTTTATTGTTAAGAAGTATAAGAGGGCATCTTCAATTAGGACGGCTCAACATTTGTATCAAGGTATGCTTAGATCTCGTTGAGGCATGTCACAGATGGAAAATAAGGAAAAATGAGACCTCACGTGGATTGTTGCAGTTGAATCATGTCCTGAGGGCAACACAAAAGTAAATAATCCCATTATGATCTCGTTCACACCCTTCCAAACTCTCTCTTAGGTGTTCTACCAACCTTAAGTCAACACCATCGGTCCTCATTATTTCTGAAAAAAATGGGTACACTAAGGCCCCGTTTGTTTCCAGGAATACCGGTGGAATTGGGTGCGGAACTTCTGCTTTTTCACCTAATCCACTGTTTGGGATGCCAAAGAGAAATTTCGGTTTCGTGAATCAAAATCCGATTATACCACCAAAATGGGCGGCACTATCTTCCAACCCAATAGGTGGAATTCGAATTCATATTTTGGTTTTGGAAAATTATGAACACCATTTAATTTGGCCGTCGGGTCCATGATCTTCTAGCATTAATTTTTGGGGTTTTGAAATTGGGTTTGCATTATTTTCGCATCTGCCTCAGTTTTTGGAGGGTTTTTCATTTTTGCACCTCAATTTTCGGAGGGTTTTTTCAGACGGTTTCCTCATTTTCGCGTTCGTTCTCGCAGGGTTAACAAGGTTTCTGCAGAATCAGGTAGCTTTTGCAAACGATTCTATGTCATTTCTTATGGGAAATCTTTGTTTATGCGAAACGAGTCTATTGTGGAAATTTTTGCAAACAAATCGATGTCATTTCTTATGGGAAATCTTTGTTTATGTGAAATGAGTCTATTGTGGACTATGTGCTTACTACAATGTTTACCTCTGCTTCATTTGTTCACACTTTGTTGTACCTTTTCCTACCTTTGGTGGTTTTTAGACTAGAAGACTAAGGCGGACGCGGAAATGAGCAAATCGAATTCAGAGATTTGTAGAGAAAAACCCTATTTTACATACAGGGCATATAAATGTTTACAATTATCTCTCTCTACAAATCTTTGAATTCGACATTTTTAAAAAACCCTAAATTTAAAGCCGAGAATGGTGGGCTTGACCAGAAAAATGAACTCGCAAATTATTTCAATTTGAATAAGTAATTTGTGTAGCTAGAGCATAAAATGGAACCCCCAAATTGACTTTTATGGTAGGGGAGAACATGAAAAGAACGTTTATTTTTACATAAGATGATATCCATATGCTGTTGAAAAATATCGGGGGTTGTTTTAATACCGAATGGTAGAACATTCCATTCATACAGGCCTAGTGTGTACATCAGAGACAGTAAATAATAGGAAGTTATTTTTCTGAATCACATTTACAGGGGGAAATAGGTAACTACATTTCCTAGGTAAATGAAACACAGTTAAAAGAAGCTATTTTTAAGTACTGCATTATTTACCGAATCTTACTTGTTTTGAATCACATGGCACTGGTACCAATATTAATTTGTATTCTTTCATTTTGAATCACAAATTCATAGATATTGTGTCGGCATATTGTAGAGGACACTAGTGGTTCTGTATTGTGTTTCGCCAAGAATTTCATAGATGAGTACTATAAAAATTTGGTTTTAACCTCCAAATTATTGTGTCATTCCAATGCACTTAAGTCTAATGTTAGATCTCAGCTAATCAGCTGATATTAATTGCTTCAATCCACTTTAGAAGCTAAATAAAGTTGTCTCAATCTATTTTTGTACCAAATATAAGTGAAGGGTTAAATCAACCTGCATTTAAATTGGATGGTAAATAAATATACTGTAGAAAATAGGGCAAGGAGCACATACTTGCCCATGTTCAATCCAAGACCTTTTTAACTAATACATGCATACAAAGTACAAACAGATAGGTTCATCACATGGAAGAGTAAAGTGTGTAAGTGGACATCATAGATGATGTAATACACAGTGGGCTATGACATTTCACTATGCTAGGGTGGGGGATGGCACCTCACTTTGCTAGGGTGGGGGATGGCACCTCACTTTGCCAGGGATCACAGCTTTGACCATTTGAGCAAAGGATCAAAATAATGTGAGGCTTTGCACTCTAGTTTTAAGAGCTATACAATTGGCTTTGATAATATTTTGGTCCTTAAGCTCTTTTGTTTAAGTAATGGATTGTCTAAATGTCTTTTACAAGGTCATGATATGTTTAGGGAAGAGTATTAATTAGCGTTGATGTTTCAATCATTCATTAGATTTTGTTAGTTAAAAGTCTATTAAAGAAATATGTAGTGAGCTAATAGCTGCCCATTTTTTGGAAAAAAAATGTTAGTAATTAGATCAGTTGTGCACTTTTATTGGTCCCAATAGCTCATTATTGGACAATTTATGCATAAATATTGGATCAGTTGTATAAACTTTTTTGTTGTCAAAATGAATAGTTGATGAGGCAATAGGAAATCTGACTTCTCACTTTGCCAAAGATTCATGTTTGACCATTTTTTACCACAGAGCAAATGATTGGAGATGTGAAGCTTTGCAGTTTGTACTGAAGTTAAAAGAGATATACAATTGACTTTGATAACATTTTGATCCTTAAGCTATTTTTTTGGTTGAAATTATGGACTGCCTAAATATCTATTACAACACCATAATGTGTTGGTAGAGACAACTTCAAATACCATTTCATACCTCGTGGTATAGATAATGTTGTTTTGTACCTGTCATCTGGGTGAACAACAATTTGTCAAAACCTTTCTTTAGATCAAATTTTGAATAAATATGACTTCCCTGAATAGTTTGCCAAATGTAATGTTTTCCTGGTAGAGGATGTTGATTATCTTGTAAATAGTTGTTTAAAGGCTTGTAATTTACTACCAGTCTCTTTTCAGTGAGTTCATTGTCATTTTCATCAAATTTGGGAACATACATCGCATGACATGAAAATGGTGATGAAGATGGAGAGATTAAATCAAGTGCCAATAAATCCTCAATTTCCTTTTTACACATTTATGTCTCCTAAGGACTTATTAGAAAATAATTGTCTTTAGCTTTGGGTAGGAGTTATTTACCATTCTCATCCCTCTTAAGTGGTATCCTCAAGACAAGATTACACTTGTGCTTTTTCAGATCTTTTGGCATTACTGACTGTTCAACATCATCTTTGATCTGATCTATTGTAGGTTGTATGCTTTCAAACTTCTTGGTTATCCAAATAGTATTTTTATGTTTCTTTGGCTTGGATTCAGTATTCTTATGTTGAAGCATTGGGATAGAATGTCCATTAAGAACAATACTATTTTTAGTGATCAGGATAGGCTCCCAATTTTTCATTGCATGGCTTCCTATTGCTCCATCACATCCATCTATTTCATAGTGAATGAAAACTAATTCATCTTGGTGGCCATTTGTAAAAGAACAATCTTGATTTATGTGATGGTGTCTCCAATCTTTGTCAAACTCTATTAGTCGGCAACAATCTTGATTTATGTGATGGTGTCTCCAACCTTTGTCAAACTCTATACAATGCTACACATTTTATTTATAGATGAACTGGTATCCCTCCCAATGACAGATCTGTAGCAATCATTTTCTTTCCTCCATTTTCTTTCCCTTCCTCTGATATCATTATTAGGCCCAAGTATTAAATATATATTTTAATATTGTAAATAAATCTATATTGAAGAGACGTTTACATTTATTTTATAGGCAGAAATATAGTTTAACTGTCACATAACCACCTGAATAGAAAATAAAATTATAGAATTTACAAATGTCTTAACCCTAATGCTTAACACGTTAACACTTAGGGTCCATGTGCAAAGTTTGATGTTAGATTTTGTATCGTCTTAAAATGGAAGCACTTCCATGATAAGAGCGTTTAGCCCTCCGAGTAGGTGGTTTGGGGTCATGTTAAGCACCTTGATTGGGTCTTTGCATGTATTTGGCTTTTCTCCCCGCTTTCCACTTCTTCCCTGCACTTGATTTCTTCATTCTAGGTGAAATTAAGGTTAGGATCTTAAGGATTCTCTTGAATTTCCCTCTGCCACAGCTCTATTTTCTAGGTAGGATTTTGAAATGGATCCTCCTGGCCTTCATCATGATAATCATAAGATTTTATTTCTATCACTGACATTCTATCCTGTTCTGGCATCAGTTATAGGTTTCTGGGCATCCCCGAGACCTCTTGACTTGGTTCTGAGTCAACTTGGGACCAAGGTTAGGGTCGAGTTAGAACCTAACCAGGTCAGGGTTGAGCTCAAACCTGACTAGGTCAGGGTCAAGCTCAACCTTGACTAGGTCAGGTCCAACCTCAACTTTGACCCCTTCTTTCAAAATTCCAATTTCCAAAATTTCTGGGCTTCGGGCTTTCGGGAGATTTATTTTCCCGCCTCCGGGTCGGCCATTTCAGGTTTCAGGATGGTAAATCCTTTAATTGCATTTAATCTAGGTATATTTTCTAAAGGTGAGGACCTAATTGAGATTTAATTCTCCAAGGTGGCCCATCTAGAGGAGTGTGCCCTAGATCACTATAAAAGGAGGCCTTCCTCTCTCATTTTGACATCAAGTTTTCATATCTCATAATCAAGTTTTGCAATCAAGCATCTAGAGCTCTCAAGTGCAAGAAGGCTTTCAAGCATTCAAGTGTTCGAGCATTCATCCATCAAGGAGATCCATTGTTAGCCATTGAAGGATTCAATCTCTTTGGAGCCCCCGTGAAGATCCATCCTTCTCCATTCATTCAAGCCTTCTCCTATGCAAAGATCAAGTCGAGATTGGTGTTGAAGATCAAATACCATTGATTGGAGACATCCTACATCCATTGAAGCATTCCTACTTGTGGATTTGAGGATTCAAATCCTCTACAAGGACTTCAACATAAGCAAGGTGATTTGTTTGTTTATGCACAATATATTTCAATTCAATTTCAAGCTTAATTCCTAAACTGGGGTTTGACCAAGGCAAATCCCCCATACAACAAAAACCCCCATTTTCTTGTAGGTACAAGTGCGAGATTTCAGATCGGAGAACGAATTTGGATACCCTTTTTGGAAAACTTCTGAGATCTGCGAATAGAATTCGAATCAGACTTCAAATAAAGAATGTGATATTTGACCTTTTATAAGGGTCAAACCTGAGCTGAGCCATCTCGAGGAAAGATTTCTAGGTTTTTTTTGTCTCGGCATTTCCAGTCCAGGACAGGTTTTAGATTTTCCCGAAAGTGTACACAGACATCAAAATTTAACATTTTCCAGATCTCCCTAATTTGAGGTTAGCATTTGTATTCCAATTATTTCATATTCCAAATATAATATCCATCCACAAGGGAAATATTAGATTTACTTTCTCTCTTCCATATTCATCCACAAATTGATTCGATTGTGTATTAACCTCTAGGTTGATCAAATCGGATCTCTTCCTTGAGGAATTTGGGTTTTGAGAATAGATCTCATATTTCCCCCTCTACATTTGAATGGTGGTGAATTCATTTTACCATCATTCATTTTGGTGAACCCGACATACTTACTCTCTTTTCTTTTGTGGAATTGGATGTCTTATTGTGCTTTCCTTTTATCTTGTTAGTATTAGATTTTTCCTTTGTGATTGATATTGCATCCTAATTAGACTTCATATTCATGCTTTATGTGTTCTTAGTTTAGTTCATTTGCATTACATTGGTTTATGAGCTTTACTACCACTAGTCCTACTTATAACATTCTGGTTAGAAGAAGTCGTAGACTCATGGGTGCCTTTGAGCCTGAATCTTCTTCTCCTTTCCTTAGGATCCCGGATGATAACCTAATTTTTCATGATTCCAATCCTCCTATGGAGAAAAACTCTTCTCACTCATCTCATGATGAGGATGATGCTTTAAGAGTTCCTCCTAAACAAGTCCAAAAACTTTCCACTGAACTTGATAAAATGGGTAATTGGCTTCTTCAAGAAAGCCATAATCAAGATTCCATTCAAGCTATAGAGGATATTAAGAAAGTTATCCGTGATAGTGATCAAGGTGTTAACCTCTTGCGTGGTATTACTCATCTTGTGCATTCAAATGTTAAACCTTTAGCTCAAGAAGCTCAAGATTTAGGGTTAATTCCTCCTATCACTAGAGTTGAACCTCCTTCTAATCCTTTACCTAGTATTTATATCTATACTCCTTCTTTGGTGACTGTGATGGTTCCTTCTGTTCCTATGAGTGTTCCTTGTGTGTCCCTTCCTACATCACAACCTTCATATCATAATGTTCCTTTCACTTATTCCACTCCGCTTCCAACTGTAGTTCCTAGTGTTCCTCTAGTTGTATCCTCTATTCCTACAGCTTCTTACACTTTACCTAGTGTGTCTAACGTTGCTACTCCTCCTATTTCCTCTAATGATTCAACCATCACCAGTTTGGCTCAAACTGTATCATCCTTACAACAACTTGCTTCTTTAACTCAAAACAAGTTTAGTATTCCTACATGTGACATGGGAAGTCCCTTGTCCCAGGATATTATTCATACTCATGTTCCTCAACAAGGTGAGATGCCTCGTCTTGAGAATTATAATGGAAAAGGAGATCATGTTCATCATGTTAAAATATTCCAAATCCTTTGTAGTGATTATGCTCATGACCATAGGATTTTAGCCAAATTGTTGGCTAGAACCTTTCATGACAAGGCCTTACAATGGTATTGTTCCTTGCCTCCTTATTCCATTGATTTGTTTCCACAACTTGCTAATGCCTTTATTCAACAATTTCAAAATAATATTGGCCCGCCAGTGTCTTTGACTGATTTAATGCATTGTAAACAAAGTGCTAAAGAAAAATTGATTGAATTCATTGGTAGATTTAAGCATTTGCATGCTTAGATTTCCTATCTTGTTCCTGATATTGATATTCAACATATGTTTATTTCAAATTTGCAAAAGGATATTAGAGATAAGATTCTGCTTACTAAATTTACCTCTTTTCAACAACTTTGTGTAGCCCTTCATCATTATCAATTACAAGTGAGTCAATTTGAGAGCAACACTCCAATGGCTCCTGTTCCAATTGATAAGAGTGATGCTGCTCCTAATCCAAATAAGTTTAAAAAATTCAACAACTATGTCAAGATAAACAAACAAGTGAATGCAGTTGCTGATCAAGTTGTTGTTCCATCTCATAATGCCACTTCTGCATCCACTGCTTTTCGATTAAATCATATGTTTAATCCTCTTGCTGAAACTTTACATGCTATTATGAATAGGTTGTTAGCTGCTAATATGATTACTTTACCTCCTATTAGACCTCTTTTACCTACTATGATTGCATCTAAATCTTTTGATCAAAATGCTTTTTGTCAATATCATCGTCAGAATTGTCATGAGACTGAGAGATGTTATTCTTTAAAACATAAGGTTCAAGATCTCATTGATTCTAAGGTTTTATCTATTGACAATTTGGATAGTAGTGGGAATCAATCTGTCTCTCCTCCTAATCAGAACCTTCAAATCTATACGAATCCTTTACCTATGCATGATACTAATACTATTTCTCAACCATCTGCTATGGAAATTGTGTATGATTCAAGGATGGATGATCTCAATCATGTTGTTAATCAAGTGGAGCATGTTGATCAGTCTGTATCTCCACCTCACCCTCAACCTCAACTTCAAACTCTGATTCAACCTCAAGTTCAAACTCAACATCGACCAACACCTAAACCTAAAGTGAAACCTCAACCTCAACCTCGACAAAAATTCAAGAATAAAAGACCTCAGGAACTTTTGATTATCTTTGATGACTCTAAGATTATTAAAGCTCCTAATGGTCCCCTTTACATTGCTGCTAGGATTTCTCAGATACCTACTCGTGGTTGTCTTGTTGATCCTACCTCCTTAGTCAATGTTATCACTGAAGAAATTTTTTTTATGAAAATTTTACAACATGACTTCTATGATACATCGGATGTGTGGATTCAAACTTGCAATGGTTTTCTTTATCCCTCATTTGGTTCTATTACCTTGCCGGTTGAACTTTTTGGAAAACTTGTGAACACTACCTTCGTTGTGGTTCCTACTTCTGATCAATTTCAAGTTAAGCTAGGTTTGCCTTGGTTGACTGCCATACATGCTGTTGCTTCACCTATCCATAAGTGTCTTAAGTTCATTCATGATGGTGAAGTGAAGACAATCAATCATAGTTTATATCAACCTTCTAGGCCTAGAGATTGTGCTGCTTTAGATTTCTTTTGGCCTTCCTTACCTAATTCATGTCCTCCTAGACCTGATAATATTTTTCAATCATATCAAGCTTATAAGCATCATAAGATTCTTCAATTAAGCATACCTCATATGGATCTTAATCATGGTCTTTTACCTACACCTTCGATACCTCCTTTAACTATGGCTTCTAGTTCTGTTAATCAAGTTCCTCCTACTGAACCTATCAAAGATCATGTGATTGTTTCTCCTATGGATAATAATTCTATTGATCTTCCTAAAGAACCTATGAAGGATCCTGTGATTGTTCCTCCTAGTTCTCAACCTATTTCAAATAAATCAAAATGTAACCAATCTGCTAATGAACGTCGTAAAAAGCGTTGTGCTCATGCTAAAGCTAAAAGATCTCTACCTTCTTCAGATAAACCTATGCATAATGTATTAGAAGATGTTGTTACTAATAATGATGTTCACATGCATGATTATGATGATTCTATTCGTATCTTAGATCCTATTTTGATTAATTTGGATGAAGAAGATACTCTTGATAATACTGATGATGTTAATGATGAATATGAGACTATTGACATTGACACTGATTTACCTAATATGCTTTCATCACAATTAAATCTTACACCTAGTGTTGAACATAGTGATTCTCAAGAGGATCCTTGTTTGGAACTGGATATCATTCCTACTATATTGGATATAGTCCCTCTTGCAGTTTACCCACCTTCCCTAAATGATATACAACGAGATGGGGAAAGTAGGTGGCACGCTTGACCGACTTGTCCTTTGTGGTAGCTTTGTTGTGTGTTTGCCTACTGTACTGTGCTTCTCCTATAATGTGATTGCTAAGTATTGTTAGATTTTTTTACACGATCCTTATTACTCCATAGGTGCAAGGTGATAAAGGAATCGAAACTGTTGTTCAAATTCTTCTATATGTATCTCTATTTTTCTATGCATTGTTCAATGTTATGTCGTAAATGTGCTATTGTTTGTAAATGTTTCCTTGTGTAATCTTCTTGGATTTGAGATATGGTAGCACTAATTCTTTTTGGTCTCCATGTCATGGTCTGAAACGATTCTCCTTCATATATCTTATGTGATCTTTCCTCCTTTGTGATTGTAGTTCTATTGTCTTTGGGGAATGGTGTCAATTCATTTGCAATAATATCATATATATATATATATATATTATCTTATGATCATACTGACCCCATGGTAGGTAGATCCCTTCCGTGTTCTTTGTATGTTTCTGTGATATTTCCCTTGATTTGTCTTCGTCTGGGGGCATCTCGACGTGGAAGTGTAATCAGTGGAGTTGTTTATGTTTCCGTTAAAGCCATTCCTCCTGTTAAAGTGTTAGCAATTACTTTAATGTGGGGGCATACGCTCTACTCACCTGTTGCACACATGCACTTTTCAATACACACATATTTTTCAAGATACTTCTTTTCCCTTTTTGGATTAGTAACTAATCCTTAAAGCACGGATTTATATTTTAGGATCTCTTGATCCCTCTAGTTTCAAACACACATATATTGTGATCCCTTAAGGTCAGAAGTGTCCTTAAGACTGGATCTCTTTTGTTTATATTTTTGGTTTTATTCTTATGGAATAGAATATTCCTAAGGATAAATCCTTGATGGGTTGACTAGTGAGTAGCCACATTCACTAGGCGGTTCAATTCCATCTTTCCGGTTGCACCATTTTCTTGTGTGGTTCACAATGGGACATAAGTTCTCATTGGGCGAGGTAATCACACCTTCTTTCTCTCTCTAGAGATGTCTCTCTTATTATGATCTAGGAGTTGACAAAGACTTGAGTCCCTGGCGACTTAAGGTTTCTCTTTATCCTTTGGATTACGATAAGATTATCTTTTTTATTTTGATCTCCTTTACCAAGAGTTTGCATCGAGTCCATACTCTTGCTAAAGTGGGGGCTTAATGTATCGTCTCAAAATGGAAGCACTTCCATGATAAGAGCGTTTAGCCCTCTGAGTAGGTGGTTTGGGGTCATGTTAAGCACCTTGATTGGGTCTTTGCATGCATTTGGCTTTTCTCCATGCTTTCCACTTCTTCCTTGCACTTGATTTCTTCATTCTAGGTGAAATTAAGGTTAGGATCTTAAGGATTCTTCTGAATTTCCCTCTTCCATGGCTCTATTTTCTAGGTAGGATTTAGAAATGGATCCTCCTAGCCTTCATCATGATAATCATAGGATTGTATGTCTATCACTGACATTCTATCCTATTCTAGCATCAGTTATAGGTTTCTGGGCATCCCCGGGACCTCCTGACTTGGTTCTGAGTCAACCTGGGACCAGGGTCAGGGTTGAGTTAGAACCTGACTAGGTCAAGGTCAAGCTCAAACCTGAATAGGTCAAGTCCAACCTTGACTTTGACCCCTTCTTTCAAAATTCCAATTTCTAGAATTTCTGGGCTTCGAGCTTTCGGGAGATTTATTTCCTCGCCTCCGGGTTGGCCATTTCGGGTTTCAGGATGGTAAATCCTTTAATTGCATTTAATCTAGGTATATTTTCTAAAGGTGAGGACCTAATTGGGATTTAATTCTCCAAGGTGGCCCATCTAGAGGAGTGTGCCCTAGATCACTATAAAAGGAGGCCTTCCTCTCTCATTTTGACATCAAGTTTTCATATCTCATAATCAAGTTTTGCAATCAAACATCTAGAGCTCTCAAGAGCAAGCAATCTTTCAAATATTCAAGTGTTCAAGCATTCATCCATCAAGGAGATCCATTGTTAGCCATTGAAGGATTCAATCTCTTTGGAGCCCCCTTGAAGATCCATCCTTCTCCATTCATTCAAGCCTTCTCTTATGCAAAGATCAAGTCAAGATTGGTGTTGAAGATCAAATACCATTGATTGGAGACATCCTACATCCATTGAAGCATTCCTACTTGTGGATTCGAATCCTCTACAAGGACTTCAACATAAGCAAGGTGATTTGTTTATTTATGCATAATATATTTCAATTTAATTTCAAGGTTAATTCCTAAACTGGGGTTTGACCAAGGAAAATCCCCCATACAACAAAAACCCCCATTTTTTTGCAGGTACAAGTGTGAAATTTCAGATCTGAGAGTGAATTTGGATACCCTTTTCGGAAAACTTCTGAGATCTATGAACAGAATTTGAATTGGACTTCAAATAAAGAATGTGGTATTTGACCTTTTATGAGGGTCAAACTCGAGCTGAGCCATCTTGAGGAAAGATTTCTGGGTTTTCTCTGTCTCGGTATTTTTAGTCCAAGATAGGTTTCAGATTTTCCTGAAAGTGTACACAGACATCAGAATTTAACATTTTCCAGATCTGCCCTAATTTGAGGTTAGTATTTGTATTCCAATTATTTCATATTCCAAATATAATATCCATCCACAAGGGAAATATTAGATTTACTTTCTCTCTTCCATATTCATCCACAAATTGATTCGATTGTGTATTAACCTCTAGGTTGATCAAATCAAATCTCTTCCTTGGGGAATTTGGGTTTTGAGAATAGATCTCATATTTCCCCCTCTATATTTGAATGGTGGTGAATCCATTTTACCATCATTCAGATTTGTTAGCAACCTTCCCCCCCCTACAATTCATTCATTTTAAATATTAGTTTACAATGGTAGAAATATATTAGCTCTATACTAAATTTATCTAACATATTACCCTCATTTGGCTCTAGTTTCTATTTTGTGTTCTTTATTCACCTACTATTTCAGTTGTAAATGATACAAAATTGTGCATCTTTTTAGAAACTTATTAGAAACTTACTAAAAAGATGCACAATGTTGTATCATTTACTAAAAAGATGCACAATTGTGGTAAAGGAGGAGCATGTACTATTGTGTTTGCATGGATATCTTAACCTTCAATATTTACTATTTATCCAAACTAAGCCCAAAATTTAGATATCAATTGTACTTCATGTCTTTGTGAATTTACAACTCTATGTTGTCTCTATCTTGTGTGTGTCTGATACTGATATATGACTATTCCTAGAAATATATTAGCTCTATACTAAATTAATCTGATATACCCTCATTTGGCTCTAGTTTCTATTTTGTGTTCCTTATTCACCTACTATTTCAGTGGTAAATGATATAGAATTGTGCAACTTTTTAGAAACTTACTAAAAAGATGCACAATTCTGTATCGTTTACTAAAAAGATGCACAATTGTGGTAAAGGAGCAGCATGTACTATTGTGTTTGCATTGATATTTTGAAACAAAAGTTATGCCAGCCCACCTCTACTGGAATTAGGAATGTGTGTAATATTGGATCTTTTGTCTTCTGAAAATGGTCTGCTTAATAAATCACAAAGATTGAGTTGTATGGTCATTTTATTTTTTTCTTGAGTTTTTCTTCTATATTAGTGTGTCTTCATTTTGGTTCAGCTATTTAGTGATAGGACCAGGTATCTATCCATTAAATTAATTTAATTCATTAATTTTGCACTTTTGCACAACCTACAAATTAAAGTTTCTTAATAAAGAAGATAGTATATGATGGAGTAATAAATCATTCCATTAAATTAATTTAATTCATAAAGGGGAGTAATAAATCATTCTTAATGAAAAAATAGAAAATTTTAAATTATGGAGAAGATATACTTATAAGGAATAGTAGGTTCATACTGGATATCTCCTCGCTCAAATCGTGATTATGTACTACTATACGCTTTATCTTTGTGGTTCATACCGGATATCTCCTCACTCAAATCGTTGTGTTTGTCCACATTTCAAGCCATTGATGGATCCTATTGAGAATATTGACGTTCTAGGCCGCATAGCTATGGAGACCACATATTCTCGTCTTCTCACAACTTATTTTTTCTTTTCTTGTTGTAGCCAAAGTACTGCTAGCCTGAAAAGGGAGTGCACAAATGGGTAAACAATTAAGAAAAGGAAATTCTTTTTATAGAATGGTTATTCATTCCAATGATGTGGATTGTCATGATTAGATTCACATGAGTAGGGGAGCCTTCATTCGTCTAGCTACTATCTTAAGGCTGAAAGGAAGCTTGAAAGATACGTTACACTTGACGTTAGAAGAACAACTTGTGATGTTCCTCCACACCCTTGGCCACAATATGAGGAACCATAAGATTGCCCACAACTTTGGGCACTCAAGAGAGACAGTCAGCTAATACTTCCACTGGGTGTTGAGGGCTATCTTAGCACTCCATGAGGATCTCTTTATACCACCTAGTCCAAACACTCCTCTTGAAATTAGTGGGAAGGACTGTTTTGATCCATTCTTCAAGGTGATTCTTGTGTTGTTACAAATTTCTTGTATGGATTTTTATCCTTATCATATTATTGGTTGATCATATAATTGATGATTATATCATATTGTAAAAGATTATGTTGGAGCTATTGATGGAACCCATATACCAGTCACCATTGATGTCGACATGCATGGTAAATATCGTGATAGAAATGATAACTTGTTGCAAAATGTTATGGGTGTGTGTTCCTTCGATTATAAGTTTTAGTACTGCCTTGCTAGTTGGGAAGGGTCTACTACGGATAGTCGTGTTCTAGGTTTAGCTCCGTCAAGAGAAGATCCTCTTGTTATTCCCCCCGGTAAGCCAAATCATAGTTTAATATACTCAAGGGTACAATCAATGTTTCAAGTTTTATCAATCTACTTTATTTATGTAGGAGAATATTTTCTAGTGGATGCTGGATATCCCAATGCACCTGGATTTCTTGCTCCTTATCTGTGTACACGCTACCACCTGAAGGAGTTTTCAAGAGAGAATCCAATAAACTCTCGATAAGAGTTGTTCAATCACAGACACTCCTCTCTTAGAAATGCAATAGAGCATACATTTGGTATTCTCAAGTAGTATTTTCTAATCCCGAGGCATGCCACGTCTTATTCTATCATGACAAAATCCCATATTGTATTAGCATGTTGCATACTACACAACTTCATTATGATAGAGGATGACATTCCATCAAAAATTGGTATCGAAGAGGAAGATTATCGTATTGGGATAGATGTATGAGTGCATGAGACATATGGGTTGTCTCAACATGATAGAGGCCAATGGGCACAATTTCAAGATGATATAGCAAGTAGAATGTGGGAAGACTAAAGATCCCAAGAATAGTTGTTCTTTTATGGGTCAATGTATGAAGATACTTTGATATACACGATGGCTTCCTTTTTCTTCTATTTGTATCTATAAGTATTGGAATTTTATGGGTCAATGTGTTTTATTTGACTAAACTGATGTATGAAGATACTTTGATATACATGATGGTTTCCTTTTTCTTCTGTTTGTATCTACAAGCATTGGACTTTTATGGGTCAATGTGTTTTATTTGACTAAACTGATGTATGAAGATACTTTGATAGACATGATGGTTTCCTTTTTCTTCTATTTGTATCTGCAAGTATTGGACTTTTATGGGTCAATGTGTTTTATTTGACTAAATTGATGTATGAAGATACTTTGATATACATGATGGTTTCCTTTTTCTTTTGTTTGTATCTGCAAGTATTGGACTTTTATGGGTCAATGTGTTTTATTTGACTAAACTGATGTATGAAGATACTTTGATATACATGATGGTTTCCTTTTTCTTCTGTTTCTATTTGCAAGTATTGGACATGTTGGTTTTACCATTAACAATAATATGTACATTGTGATTAGCTGATCTACACCATGTCATACACATAACTAATGGTGAGCATGGAAGAACCTAGTAACATGCCTCAAATATCTTCTTCCTCAAAGAAGATAATGTGGACCAAAGAGATGGAATGGAAGTTTCTAGACTTGCTCCTCAAGCAAGTATAGCTTGGAAGAAAAGGTGATGGGGGCTTAAAAAAAGAAGCATGGACCACCATTGAGGGGAGGTTCAATGAAGATATGCATTTGAATCTAACAAAGGACAATTTCAAAAACAAGATGAAAACATGGAAGCTTGCATATAGAGTGATGAAAGAGTTGAGAAATACAAGCGGTTTCTCTTGGAATGAGAAAAGTCAATGCATGGATGTTGAGGATAGCGTGTGGGATGAGATTCTGAAGGTAGGTTGGTCTCTCTACTATTTTGATTGAAATAATATTGCCTTATTATAAATTTAATAATGAAAGATAAAGAACCTAATCCATTTATTTATGCCAACATGAAAAGAAGAGAATTAAAAAATGCCAAAGTGTATAAGAGGCAGCCCTTCTATTTTTTCAATGAATTGGGTGCAATTGTGGGTAATGACATTGCTAAAGGTAATGCAGCTACGAAGGCCCATGAGACTAAAGAAGGGAACCCTATGGAAGAGGCATTCAATGTGCGTGAGGAAGAGGATATTACTTTCAGTATAGATCTTGATAGTGTTGTTGATTTTGATGAAGACCCTTATCCTTCCAATCAATCCACTGCAACTGCAAGTGGTAAAGGAACTCCCACATCATCATCATCAAGGAGGGGAAAGAGGAGGAAGGTAAGTGTGGCAGATTCCTTGGATGTCATCTATGAAACAATGATGAAAATAAAAGATGGCCTCAACAATGTTCACCTTCACAAAATTGATAAATCTAATGATGAAAATGCTTTGACAGGCACATATATTGCTCTCAAATCCATCCCTGAATTGATTCGAGGTGTTTTCCTAAAGGTATACAACACCTTTGTGGTTCAACGTGAAAGAGCCAAAGGGTTCTTGTTGATGAGTGAGGATGAGAGAGTGGACTAGATTGTAGCCACATATGGTGGATTGTAGTTATTTTCTACATATTTTATCATACTTCGTTCACATACATTGAAACATAGGTGTTTTGGTTGATGATTTAGTGGTGAAACTTAGTTTTTGTTACTGACTTAAATATATAGATTAATTGATGAGTTAATGAAATGATTTTCTGTGAGATAGATTCTAGTCTACATTATGATAGATAGATTCTGGTCTTTTTCAATACATTTGAAATTGTTTTTCACAGTGATTTAAATGTCTGCTTGTAATGCAATTTGATGTTGTTTTTCATAGTGATTTAAAGGAAGAACATCATTTGATGCTTGTAATGCAATATGTGTGTTTAGTCTGTACCTTGTTATGAATTCCCTCTTGATAGTAACATAATAGGATATATGACAACAAACAAGAGATCCCTACCACTATGAACAATGTTATGATGATTTCTCTGAAGTGTTAGAGATTATTTAAAGATTTGGGTCATTTTTAATTTGCTAGTGTCAGTGCAGTATGTATGTGTTGACTATTTTATTATTGGTTGTTATTTGACATTTCTAGCCATTTAATTCCTATCCCCAACCCTCGTCATAGCTGTTGCCAACATCTGGTCACCATTTCCAATCATATTTAATGTTGGACCCAACATTTGTACTATTTAGCTATTGTTGTGATAACTTCAGACTTTTTAGTTATTGGATCTGCTATTTTGGTGGTTTCCAGCCTTCAATTTCACTCCTAGTGCCACCATACTATTGTTCGCTACTGATTTTACAAATATTACCATTTGCTACTGATTGGCAAAGGTTTTGAGTCAATTGCTACCATTGAAGAAGGGTTTTATGAACTGTATACCATAGATTGTAGACTATCCAACTACTGCCACATTGGATAAGGTTGCATACATCCTTATTTAGATCCATCACCATTTACTAAGGTTTACACCAGCTGAAGCATCATTTCAAGCTTGCATTTGCACATTTTTAAAGGGTTTCTGCTCTCTGTACAGTTAAGTGGTCTATTGTAAGTGTAATTATTGATTATTATTAGGTTGGAATCAAATAGATATCTTCATTAATTGATTGCACAGATCTTTATGAGTGCTGGACTAGGGTTTGTAGCTGCTGAAAGTGAATTGTTTCCAATAATTAGAGTTGTCATTTATCATAGAAATCAGATCTGCAATGTATCAAAGAATTATAAGAGTTTGTATGAGGTTTTAGTTTTATAACAGTCCCAAAATAGTTCATATATTCCCTCACAGTTAATTTATAATCCACATTGGAGCAATACACAAGGGTTTCATACATTTCCAGCTGTCATACATTAGCAAATTGATTACCTTTCTATCTTTGAGGGTTTCATAACTCATAAAAAAATTGAGGTTGGACGGATTCACAGTTCATAGTATGCATTTTGATCAATAAGGAATTACAATTTTAACTTCTTGTTGATCAACATTAATTTTCAATAGGGTTTGGTACCTAGTTTTACTTTTGTTCATCATTCCGGCTTGCACATGTTTGAAAAATCATCTATTTCCTAACATTTCCTAGTATCTATTTTTTGTTGTAATAGATCTTAAGCTGGAATAATCATGTATGTAATAACAATAGCCATGTATGGAATAATGATCAATCTGAGCTCAATCTTGATGAACATCACAATAGTTATTCCATACATGGCTATTGTTGCAATTTATAATAGTTATTTCATACATGGCTACTACTGGAATAACAGTAACCATGTATGGAATAATGATCAATCTGAGGTCAATCTTGATGAACATGATACTGCATTACACTATGCTTGTAATGCAGTATGATGTTCATCAAGATTACCAATTGCAACAGTAGCCATTTATGGAATAATGATCAATCTGAGGTCAATCTTGATGAACATCATACTGCATTACAATCTTCTTGTAATGTAGTATGATGTTACATTAAATTAAATTATGTTAAATGCATTAATTATTTATTCGAGAAATTTGGAAATTACTTATTCTCTCTTTTAGCTCTCGTGATTCAGTATGAGTGTGAAAGTTTATAGACATATTCTTGCATTTGTTAGTCTTGTTGCTTTTAACATATTTAAGTGGAATACACGAAGGAGTACCACATGATGAATGATTAATTTAATGCATTGTTAAGGTGTACTCTCAGAACTATCCATTTCTAGTTCTTCGGACATGGTTTTATAAATGTGTTTTGGTAGATGACTGTATTGTTCATGATTTTGTATGTATATACCCTAACCATCTTGTTATTACTGTTGCATTACGAAATTAAGTGGAATAATTCTACTTTGTTCAATGCTCTATTTCATCTTAAATTTCTTTTCATTTTTCATTCATTTTTGAAAACCACATGATAGTTACAGAAATAGAAATGGATAGTTCTGAGACTACACATATGATGATATTGTGAGAGTACACATATGTTGATATTAAAAATGTTTGAAATAGCTTCTAGATTTGATTGTGTAGATATTTTTGGCATCAACATTTCAGATCAAACTCTGTGATCCTTCATCAGGATGAAAGAGAGCAAAATGATTGAAAGAAAAGTCCATCATTTTGCTCTATTGCAATCATTTTTCTCTCTTTCATCCTTATGATGGATCACAAAGTGTGATCTGAAACGTTGATGGAAAAAAAATGTACACAATCGAATGTAATGAACCATTCGATAAAAAAATCCAATGTACACAAACATGTGAGACTCCACATATGCTGAAAAAAAAATGAGCTATTTGATGATTGTTTACTATTCATGTTTGTAAATGGTCAATATTTCTGATGGAACTCCTTGGTGTATTCCATTTAAAAATAAACAAGTTTTAGTTTTTCTATCATGTTTAGTTTGTAGATGTAGGATTGACCATCTAACAATACAAACAGTAATGGGAAGAATGAGCAGGATATGAGATGGTTGCTCGCTGAATGTGGGGCATAAGGGCATAATTTAACAGTGTGTTAACACACCACCATTCAGTTTATGGATATTGTTCTTCCCCATCTTCTATCTAATGCTATAGATGTTTCATTGTATTTTTTTTATAAATTCGTAATATCAACATAAGTGAAAATTTTTCATTTTGTACTGATAGAAAATAGTCATGTTGTTATATATGAATGTTGTTATCAATCTCCAATACTAAGTTTTCTTACTTGAATAGTATGAATGAAATTTTTTTTGCTTGATACAGTGGTGATGGCTATGATAAATGTCCCTATGTGTGACTGGGGTGATGGAGTGCACTGCGTGTTGAGGACGTCACACATAGACACTAATCCAGAGCGTAAATTCTAGACTTGCATAAATAAGAAAAAGGTTGTTAATTGTAGAATATTTAAATATTTACAAAGAATAAATATTAGTCATTATAGAAATACTAACATAGATTTATATTGTAGGATGGTAGTGGATGTGACTACTTTCAGTGGGCCGATGACACCCCATCGCTGTCTACATCATCTGCACCTGCTACACATATACCTGTTGTGGATGATGAGTGCAAGTCTTGCAAGGCACTTGAGACAACTATTGCAAAAGCGAAGGCTACCTATAAAGCTAATGTCATGTTTTTACGATGTTTTCTTTGTGCAACAATCGCACTAATTTGTTGGGTCATTATGCAGAAATAGATATATATGTGGACTATAAGACTTATTTATATTTTGATGTGATATCGAGTAATACAATCATTACTTTCTTGTTATAATATTGTTTATGATAATGTATAAAATTATTAAAAAAAGTTAAGTTTACTATTCACAATATTCTAAAAAAAATTAAATTTTGTTTATGATTTACTATATAAAAATATAAATTAATAAAAAAATGTAAATAAAAAAATGAACAAAATAAATAAAATATTAAATGAAAACATTATATAATAATTTAAAAAACTTAAATTTTTTCTTGTCAAATTCTAATTCCAATTCAAAATGTAGAACCAAACACAGAAAATGGATAATGTAATTCCAATTCCAATTTGAAATTGTAGAACCAAACACAGAAATGAGAATTTCTCTGTTCTAATTCCAATTTTGAAAATGGCAACCAAATGTAGAAGATGGATTGTCTTAGTCATCTTCCGAGTCAACCAAACAGTCCAAACTATCTTCCGAATACACAAAACCGGAATTTCAAAACCTTATTTTGAGATAATCAGGTTTTGATTCAAATTCCAATTCTGCAAACAAACGAGGCCTAAGATTATCATGGTGTACAATAAATTCATATAGATTTATAGTTATTTATGTGAGTAAATTGGAAGGAATTTTTTAGACTATTCAGTGTCTATTTGCAAAAAATAGAGTACAAAATCCCCAGCTGCATAGCCGATAGATTCCACCACCATCTGCCCATTCCATGGCATACCATGCATACTTCCATTTATTAAATGTATTATTAGATAGTGGTTCCCAAAATGTACAAACAAATCAATTCACTGAGTTATGAATTGACAACTTGAGTGCTTTTAATAAAATATATAATCTAACATAAGGAACACAATAAGCACTTATTAAATTTGACAAATATAAGAGGGAGATTAATTATAAGGCCTAAGATAAAATGATTTTTCTAATTGATTTTCTCTTTTCACATAAAGGTTAAAACGATTACTATTTTGAGACGGATGGATAAATTAAGTATACTTAGATTAAAATAGATATATTTAGAGGTTTTTTTTTTAACAATGTAATTATAGATTCTTTGAGTATTAGAAATGATAAAAAATTTGAATAGTTTGAAATAGTCTAAATTTAATGGATTTGTAAAGTTAATTAATTTAATTTAATGAGTAAAATTGAGTAATGTTGTAGTAGTGTTATTTATTTCTTTAGTACATTTGAGTAATTAAATAGTAAATTAATGTCATTTGATGAATTAAAGTTTAACATAGTAATTTTGAGTTAGTAATTTTGAGTTAGTTATTAGTATTAAAACTATGATTGTATTGTATTTCAAAATGTTGTTTTTTATGCTAGATGATTTCTTATTTGGCACAATAGATATATAATGAAAGTAATGTTCTGAACACTCTAATATCTATAATGTCAAATAATGTTATGAGTTTGTTCATAAAATATTGGTGCTAAGAAATTTCAAATCACATTATTAGTACTTGCCGGTAAGGCATAGTACTATTGTAATGAATTTTGGATTCTACTAGTTAACTAGTTATCAAAAACAATCATATGAACCAATGATAAGTAAGTTGTTTTTTATTTTTCAAATTTATTTTATTATTCTAAAGTTTAATGCATGTTATTTAAGATTTTAAATTCTAAAAATTATTTTTCCTCATTATGATTGGTTAATAGATTTGAGGTGTTATACACGGATTTTTAGGAATGATTGTTTCTTTCTCCACTTTTTAAATTTTAATTGATTTTTTTATAAATTAATTATAATTATATTAATTTTCTTATTATAATTTTTTATTATAAAATAATAGTTAATATCAAATTATATATTATTATTTTTTATATTTTATATTTTAATATCAAATATATAAAATTAAGTTAATTATATTACCTCTTTATTATTTAAAATATAATAATAATATTATATTTATGAATTCATTATTATATTAATATTTATATTATATATCTAAATTTTATATTTTATAATTAATTAAAATATATTTATAATTCTAGTAAGTTTATTAAAATTTGAATTAGATAGACATTTAATATTAAAATTACAATTATGACAAAACTAAAAAGGTCAAAAAATTATTTTACATATAAATTAAAGTTTAAATTAATTATATTTCTAATTGAACTTTAACATAACTATAAACTAAATATTAATTTTTTAAAATTATATACTAATACAATTAAAACTACAACTAAAGGCAAGTACTAGCCACTACGTGGCATTTGTTTGAGTTTATTTTGACAATTATGTCTTTTCATTTATAAAAGCAGAAGCCACTAATACTATCCATATGGTTTTGAATTTTATCACTTTTATCACAGTGCCCATTTTTGTAAGTAGTAAATTTTGGGTTCTTTTAATTATTTAAGTTATTCTTAACTATGATGTGAATTTTTTTGTTAATAATACTATATAATCAACTCATTTGCAATTGTGTCAATTGTAAAATGGAATAAAAGCAAACATATCAACTAATGCACAATTTCAACCATCTCTTAAATTTTTCATAACAAAGTATTTTTTATATCCATTGTTTTTGTTTTAATATCTACAAAGTATTTTTTATATCCATTTTTTTAAAATTATCTTCTAAATCTCTATAATATTAATACAATAACACTAAGAGAGAAATATAAGGCTACCACAACAAACTATGAATGAAGTAACCAAAGTTCAATATCATATACAAACAAATATAAGTTAAATTCTTCCCTATCTACTTATGACATAATAATATCTAATTGATGTGATGTTGATAAGAATTTATCTTAACTTCACCATAAGTGTATGTATGCCTTACTAAATTTTATTACACATAAAATTCCATTACCTTAACTAAAATAACAAAGATTCTATATTGTTAATTAAACAATAAAAAGAAGATCGCTATTATTATCTAACCTTAATCTTACCCTGATCTTCAAGTTGTTAACTTTTTCTTTTGTGTTAAATAAATCAATGTTAAATCATCTAAGCATACAAATAAAAAAGACATTTTGACAATAAATTCACAATCATAGTTTTAATACTAAGAAAATTAAAAGCACTAACTCAGAATTACTATGTTAAACTTAATTCGTTACAACATAAGAATTGATTTTAACTAGATAGGTAAAATTGAAAAAAGCATCTATTCAAATCTTTTATCGTTTCTAATACTTCAAAGAATCCACAGTTGCCTTAAAATAAATAAATAAATCTAAATATAAACTAAGTATTAAAACATTATTAAAAAAATATTAACTTAATTAATTAATAATATTTTTATAACTATACTTAATCTATTGATCTATCCAAAATTGTTTTAACCCTTCGTCAAAAGAGTAAATCAATTATCTTACACCTTGTAATTCTCCCTCTGTATATTTTTTATAGAGCTTACAATTATATATTTGATTAAAATCATGCAAACTATCATATTCATAACGTCAGTGAATCAATGAATACATATGTTTGGACTGTAGGTCATTCCAAATAGCTAACGGGAAGGGGTACATGATAGTACATATTTAATAAATGGAACTATGCATGATATGCCATGGAATGGGCAAATAGGGGAGGAATTTGTCGGCTGCATAGTTGGATCCTCTGTGTTGATGGTTCAGAACATGAAGTACCATCTTTTAGTAATTGCTATTGTATTATAATAATAACAATAATATAAATTAATCATTAGTCTATTGGTCATGTGTAATATATATTTGTTGGTGTTTGTTGTCATCAAAATCTAAAAAATAATAAGAAATGATGTCTTCATATTATTTTTGATTGTTCATTAAAATATCTAGACTTTCATTCGAGTTTTAAACATTGTGTGCAGACCAAAGAAAATTGAAAAGGCAAACACCAGGAATCTACATCAGACCAACATTCACAAAAAGTTATTGTTTCGAATTAAGCAAAAATAATTTTAAAAATTTTGAACTTTGAACTTTTTGATGTTAAACTTTTAAGTTAAAATTTTATTATATTAATCATAACATTTATAAATTAATTTATTAACTAAAAACTTTATTTTATAAATTTATTATCTAAATAAATTTTAATTTGTAATTTTTCTACCATAATTTTGTAGATCTCTATAGTTTTGTTGACTATTAGTGACTCACACTTAGTCATTTATCTAGGCAATGATGGTCGGTCATCACTGCGACCGAGCCATTATGCAAAGGCCGAGTTTTGTAATGTATACTTACCGAGTAGTCGTACTATCGAGTAAACTTATGGTCACTATATATTTTTGTATTAGCCGAGTCAAGTTTTGTCGAGTCATATATGTAATGATTATCGAGCGATAGAGATATCAACATATGCTGAGTACAATGAATGCTGAGTATCAGGAACATCGTTTATCGAGTTAGCCAAGAATGACATGTGAGTTTGTTATGGCGCAGTGATCGAGGTAAATCATTTTGGCCGACATTCATGTTTTGTATTTTGTTTATTGAAGTAATTATGAAGGTGATTACGCATCCACTTTGTAATCATTGATCCCTATGTAATACTTAGAGCCAATCAAAAATTAGTAAGGCTTAAGTGGCAAAAGGAGTTAATCTAAACTGTAGATCTTGAATCATGAAGATGTTTTGATGATAATTTAAGTTTAAGATCTAAACCCTAAAATGAAGTAGAGAGAGAGTCAGAGTGAAGAAGAGGATGCGAAGGGAATGAGTAGAGAGACACATTCAGATTAGTAAAGCATTCAGAAAGAGTTCAGTGACCGAGCTAAGTAGTGAAAGGACATAATATAGATAAATCTGATAGAAGAGATCAATACAATACAATAAAGAGAAGATCTATAATCTGCATACAGTGCAAACTGAAGGATCAGGTACTGAGACATTCTAACTAGTGTATCAGGGTAAATCTCTTAACCGAGTGGTCCTAGCAGACCTTTTTTAATCTCTTAACTAGGTGCTTACTTTGTTATAAGTTGCAAATCCTTTAGCAAGGTAGACTATATAAGTCTTTGACCTCTTAACAAGGCAGACCCCTCACAGGGTAGATCATATTTTGATCAAACTTTGTAAGCCCTAACAGGAAAATTTATTACTGCAGTAGTGAAGATTTGTGGGTGTCATCCCCACCCCAGTTTTACCTTTCAAGGGTTTTTGGGTAACCAAATTATTATGTTATGAGTAGATTCATGGATGTTGCTTAGTATGTTAATTATTTTGTTTTGATCAAGTATTGTTGATGCTATGAAAAAGTTTAATACATGTTAAAATGGATTAGTAGGTGATATCTGATTCACCCTTGCCTCTCAGTATCACATTTCCCAACTATATTTCCAACAATTGGTATCAGAGCTGCAAGGTTTCTCTTAGAAAGTCTAACCACTTGAAGAAAAGATCTTGAGATGGAAGTCTATAAGTTGGGAAAGGTCATAGAGAATTAGAAGATTGATGTATAGATGGCATTACAACAAATGGAAGCAACTAGAGGTGAATTAAAGAGATCCTTGAGAAGAAGGAGAGAAATTGCTATTCAGCAAAATGATTCACAATATTAAGAAGAAGATACCACTAGACTATTTGACAATGGAAACTCTACAGAAAGTGGCAAAACCATAAAGGAGCTATTGGAGAAAAATACCCTACTAAATGATGACATTAGAAATCTAAGAAGAGAACAAGAAATACAATCTATCAGACTTTGTGAAGTGGTTGAACAAAAAAAGAAAGCTAAAAATGACAAGACAATGGCCGAAGAAGATAAAAGACAAATTGCAATGAGACTAGATAAAAGGAAAAGTGACATGCAAAGGTTGACCAACAATCAACTAGACATAGTAAATCAACTACTGCTATTTAATCAAGAATTAGGTAGGAAAGATATGGAAATCAACCAACTGAGGTTTGAAAATGATCAATTAAGGAATGAACTAAGATCTGAGAAAGAAATCAATGAAAGGATGAACAAACCTAATGAAGCTGCAAAATATTTTGAAGAGCTGTTAAGGTCACCTAGAAGAACTGGTGATAGATCTAGACTTGGACTAAATGAGCATGAGTCATCTATTGAAGAAGGAGAATCATCAAAGAATGGAGGGTAGAAGAATGCAAAACCAAAGAACAACAAGCTGACATGCCATCACTATGGAAAGCCAGGACATACAACCAACATATGTAGGAGAAAATATGGTAAGTTTGATCCTAAACCTAAGTTCAATGGGCATTTCTTTAACTATAAGAAACATGGACATCGGTCTCATGAATGTAGGTCTAAGGTCAGTAATCCACCTACCTCACCTAAGTTTCAAGGTAATTGTTTCAACTGTCAGAAGTATGGGCATAGAGCATTTGAACATAGATCTAAACCTAGATGGACATCAAATGAACAAACTAAGTCACTTGTGAAGAATAACTCATACAATTGGGATTATAACACTTGGTACAATTGTCATTACTGTGGAAAATATGGACACATTGGAGAAAATTTTATGAAGACTCATTTCAAAGGAAAATCCAAAAGTTGGATGAATGGAAGCATGGTTTGTTACAAGTGTAACAAGATAGGTCATTTAAAGAAAGATTGTAGATCACCTATGCCGAGAAATGATCAGAATCAGAATGAAGATATTAGTGAGAAATTGAGAAAATAGCTGAATAAGACATGGAAGAAGAAAGAAGAAGAAAGCACAAGTGAATGCATCACATCTGAGGTCACCCAATCAGATGGATCAGGTGATCACACTTCTTCTAACTAAGCATAGAAGGTATGTTGGGAACTAAATCTTTCAAAGCTTTATCTTACATCAGTTCCTAACATAAACTAGAGTAAAAGTCCATATCTGCATTGATAAAGATGCATTAGGACATATCTGAGAAAAGTAGAGAATTTCATTTTTGATGTCAAGCGTCAGTGTCTTGACCGAGTTATCAATGTATGCCAAGCACCTATTATGGCTGAGATGCTATATACACTGAGCTATGTCTTAAATGGTTATATTGACCGAGCTTGTGTTAGCCAAGGTTAACATGAGTTTGTCAAGATAGTTGTATTCCACTTAAGAATTATGTATGGAGCATTTATGAGGCCCTAATTCTAATTTTTGGAATCTATAAAGCAAAAAGTTGCCACCCATTTCATTTTACCAAGAGAATTGAGATTTCTTTGAGTGATTCAGAGTGTGAGCAACTAGTTTGTTGAAGGTGAGTCCAAATCTTTTCAGTGTGCCGTCGGCCAAAATCCTCTACAGGACACTAACGAGAAAGGTAAACTATCGAGAAAACATTTCTTTTCAGAAATTTTAAATTAAAATGGCATCATCATCATCTGCTATAATGAAGAAACAAGGGATGGAAGTTTTCAATGCACAATTGGTGAGAAATGAAGTTTGCAAGCCACAAAAATTTAGGGAAATTCTAGAAACTGCAATTAAAGGAGATCTTACCAGTGCTCTATCCTTAATTCCAAAGAATGTGTTGATAATGAATGACATTAGGTCTTATTACATGTGCAAGACTAGAGAAATCAGAGACTACAAGATCAGGGAGGCATATGATAAATTGTGTGACAATGGAGTGTTGAAGCCGAAGTATAAATTGGTTTTCGAACAAGGGTTAGTGCATGCCCTAGATTTCCTATGAAATTTCAAAGTTGAATGGATAAAAATAGTGTTGAGTCAAGTGCATGATATGCAATTATGGTTGGAAGATGGACTAGTGAAGATAGCAAAGGAAATGATCCATCAGGTAACTGGATACCCTACGATTCAAGGAAAAAGAACAATGAAGTGTTCAAGCAAAGAAGAAATTCAGGCAAACACACATGCAGTATGGAACAAGCATGGAATGACGATTTCCACCATCACAAATCCAAAAATTGACTTTTTTGTTAGGGTTATCTCGCACAAATTCTACCAATCCAGTTGGTTGGACAATGTCCCCTATATGGCAGTGGACCAGGCATGGAAAATCATTAAGAAGGGACACACGTATGATCTTGCCAAGCTCTAGCTAACTCAGCTTGTCGAGAACCTTAACTCAATCCGAACTGCCAAGAATTCCATGTATAAGTTTGGCTCTTTGCTAGTCTGTTTATTCTTTTATATATAGAAATGTTTTCCTACTATTGGAGGTGTGATATGAGATAACCAGAAACCCATTACTGTTCAAATCAGTGAGTTCATAGGTTAGATAGGAGATAGCTTTAATGGTGTGATAGAGAACTATTTTGTTGAGTTCAAGAAGAAAATGAGGAAGAGGAGTAGAGTCCCTGTGTCATTAGTTGAGAAGTATAGCAAGGATATATGTTTTCTAGTTGACACAGACTTTACCTATGCACAAGTAGTCTCGCTAGGTTTTCATGGCTAATGCCATTACCCTATGAAGTAAATATAGATGAAACCACTGCTGCTATCACAACCCTCTTAGCTAAAGAAATTGATAACAAAGCACCCTAATTTGGAACATACAAAGAAGCCAAATCTAAAATCACTATGGGTTTGATGGCTGCAACTGTAGAGAGAAAAAGGAAGAAAATAGTAAAGAATTTGGAGAAATATGTGGAAGAAACAGAGAAGGATGCACCACTAGGATTAACCCAAGGACTAGGAGAGGATGAACAAAGTGACTCTAGTGACAGTGAAGAAGAAGAATAGGTACAAGTTGAAAAGAAGAAAGGTAAGAAGCCAGTAATTACCGAGCCCCCAACCAAAATAAGGATACTGAAACCTAAAGTGTCATCGACACCTATGCTTAGGTCTAGAACAAGGGGAGCAGCTGTTGAGACTCAAAAGAAATCCCCTGCATCAGGCAAATGAAAACATGTTCAGCCTAAGGCAGTACCGAGAAAGGTTAACAAAAGGCCTAGAAGGAAACTTTTTTTGGAACAAGAAGATGATTAAGAAACTGAAAGTGATGAAGAGGTGAAGAAGAAAGTTGCATTGCATAATGTAAAACCTACTATGGATGAAATATGCCACAAAATCACAAGCACCGCAAGAGTAGAAGACTTGAAAGGATTAAAATTTGGAAGCATGAGTATAGGAGATAAAGAGAAAGTTGAAGATGCTATTCTTGAAATGCTTTGCATTTTCAAGATGCTACCTATTTAGTTGGAGAACTGAATTTCTAAGGAGTTGAGCAAAAGGGTAGCACAAAAAGGGGAATATGCTCTTAATACAGAGAAATAGATAAGGGAGAGAACCCTAGCACAAGTTGAATCAAGCTTAAGCCCTCCAAATATTAGACAAATTGTGGAATAATATAGAGAAAAATTTGATCCTAAGCTTAGAGCTTATCTAATCCTTCAACACAAGGTTGAGGATGTTGTATAGGAAAGTCTAAGGATTTGGAAGATAGTGTTTGGATTGTTGATTGACAAGGATGCAGATAAAGGTGCTAGTACATCTAAGGTTGTTGAGCCTGCAACATAACAAAATGTAATGGAGTTACCCATTCCGGAGACTGAAGCTCCTAAGGTGAAGGAAATTCAAAAGGTATTAGAAGTAAAAATTGTTGATATCACAGAGGATACCCCAACCAAGACTTAGGTATTGAACGAGGAGGATATATAGGCTGAGGAAGAAAAATATACATCTTTGCCTGACAACAATACTGTACTTTTGCAAGTCAAAGATTATCTAACAATTGATGAGACATCAAATGTTAAAGTTACCCCCACCAAACCTAAAGTTTTTACAGTTGACATGTTAGCTAGTACAAGCACTACCGAGGAACATGATAGGTTGGAACCAGCAATTCCACCCACATCTACTGAGGAGTTACAACAAGATAAAGGAGAGAAGTCCAAAGAAAAAGCTACTAGTCCTCATGTGGACGATAAGAGAACAAAAGAAAAAGATGTAAAAGACAAAGCTATTGAGGTATAGGAGCCTAAGGAACAAGAGGCAATACAAGCTCTTGTATAGATGTCGAGTGGGAGCACACCAAAGAAGGCACTAAAGAAGAAGATGAAAGTCATTTCCCCAAAGGTAACCATTGAAAAAGTTATTGTTATTCCTAAATGGGATTCTAATAACTTATCTTATGAGAAGATGCAAATATTGCAAGACTTATTGAAGAGGAAAAGCAGACAAGAAGAACTGAGAAGGGAACATAAAAAAAAGTAGGTTCTATATGAAATTAAAGAAATATTTAATGATGCTTTTGAGCTGTTTGATGTAAATAGTTCTACTCCCATATTAGAACAACTTGTACATATTGTTCAAAAAGTAAATAATGAAGAAAGTGGAGACAGTGATAAGCTATTGGAGTGGTTGGAAAGAAAGTTCGAGACCAAGATGATTGAAAAATTATTTGCAGAGATCACGGTGAAATAGGTAGCACTTTCCACTTTGGTAATAGAGACAGGAGAAGTAGTTGTGAATGCACAATCTCTGCTTACCAAAATTTTCAATGTAGAACAATTCACTGAGGAAAACCAAGGACTGGTTGTTAAACTACAACAAGAACTCAAGTCCACCAGTCAATCCTTAAGCTTGGATGCAGAAACTAGTTCAAGACATTATGCCAAGCTTATGCATACACAAGGACGGATAGCCAAACTGATGGCTAATGATGGAAAGATAAGGGCTCATCTACTCTCTAGGCAAAAAATTTTGACACCTCACTTGGAGGCCATACAGAGAGAGTTAGCCAAGGCTAAGGACTTAACACAGAAGAATCCCAATCTGTCTATAGCTGAGAGCCTAGTCAATCTAGCTACCAAGCTAGAGGTGTAGTCAAAAGTTTTAAATGTTGCTACAATAGGATGGGAAACTGCACTACACATAGTTATGATGCTGCATAAACCATTTCTGGAGAAATACCTCCCGATCCCCACTGAAGAAGAGATCCATCATGCCTAAAACAAGGGGGAAATTAAGTGACATGACATGACAAAGGGAAGGTAACAAAATTTTGTATGTATGCATATCTTAGGGGAAGTATTCTGCTAATACTAAGTACTTTTGTAAATACAAACGTAATGTCATGACAAAGTGTTTTTGCCACTAATGTCAAAGGGGGAGATTGTAGATCTTTATAGTTTTGTTGACTATTAGTGACTCACACTTAGTCATTTATCTAGGCAATGATGGTTAGTCATCACTATGACCGAGCCATTATGCAAAGGTTGAGTTTTGTAATGTATACTTACCGAGCAGTAGTACTACTGAGTAAACTTATGGTCACTATATATTTTTGTATTAGCCGAGTCAAGTTTTGCCGAGTCATATATGAAATGATTACTAAGTGATAGAGATATTGACATATGCCGAGTACAGTGAATGCTGAGTATTAGGAACATCATTTGCCGAGTTAGCCAGGAATGACATATGAGTTTGTTATGGCACAATGATTGAGGTAAATCATTTTGGCTGACATTCATGTTTTGTATTTTTTTTGTTGAGGTAATTACGGAGGTGATTACACATCCACTTTGTAATCATTGAACCCTATGTAATACTTAGAGCCAATCAGAAATTAGTAAGGCTTAAGCGGCAAAAGGAGTTAATCTGAATCGTAGATCTTGAATCATGAAGATGTTTTGTTGATAATATAAGTTTAAGATCTAAACCCTAAAATGAAGTAGAGAGAGAGTCAGAGTGAAGAAGAGGATGCGAAGGGAATGAGAAGAGAGGCACATTCAGATTAGTAAATCATTCAGATAGAGTTTAGTGATCGAGCTAAGTAGTGAAAGGATAGAATAGAGATAATCTGATATAAGAGATCAATACAATACAATAAAGAGAAGATCTGTAATCTGCATACAATGCAAACCAAAGGATGAGGTACTAAGACATTCTAAAAATTGTATCAAGGTAAATCTCTTAATCGAGTGGTCCTAACAGACCTTTTGTAATCTCTTAATTGAGTGCTTACTTTGTTGTAAGTTGCAAATCCTTTAGCAAGGTAGACTGTATAAGTCTTTGAGCTCTTAACAGGGCAGACCCCTCACTGGGTAGATCATATTTTGATCAAACTTTGTAAACCCTAATAGGCAAATTTATTACTACACTAGTGAAGATTTGTGGGTGTCATCCCCACCCCAGTTTTACCTTTCAAGGGTTTCTGGGTAACCAAATTACTATGTTATGAGTAGATTCATGGATGCTACTTAGTATGATAGTTATTTTGTTTTTATCAAGTATTGTTGATGCTATGCAAAAGTTTAATACATGTTAAAATGGATTAGTAGGTGATATCTGATTCACCCCCCCTCTTAGTATCAAATTTTCCAACTATATTTCCAACAAATTTAATTTTAATTTGTAATATTGTTACTATAATTTGCATCCATTTCTGTTGATGTTTGGTCACATCAACACAAAAGAGTAACATATATTGTTATATTTTTTCCTCAATTATTTGTTAATGTTTGGTCATATCAACACAAAAGAGTAACATATATTATTATATTTTTTCCTTGATTATATAAAGGTATGATAAAATTCACATTTAACATTTATCAAATTTAATAAAATGTTCAAATGAAAAATCACATTGTGCCATTAATATAAAAAAATAAGAACTAAGTAAATCTGAGGAGGGTTCTGAGGCCAATACCCATAGGGTATGAAAGAAAAAGGATCTAGCAATGATGCCCCCTAAAAAATTGGAAGACAAGGTAGAAAATAATATAACAAATGAAGGGGAGGTGCTCTACCCTCAGAAAGAAAATCTAGAGATTAGGGGGAGTTTCTACCCTTGGATGGCACTTGAAAAATCTTGGAAGTCAACATCCAGCAAGAGATCTCAAAAGAGATCATTATTAAGGAAGATGAAATGGAAGATGGAGGAGAGTCTTGCCAAGGGATGAACCTCAACTCCTTTGTCCCAGAATCCCTTGATACCCCTTTGGAAGAAGGGTTCTGTAGTCCAAAGAAGATCCTACAGAGAGGCATCTCCTTAGAAGAATCCAATCCTTGTCCTGAGATACTGGCCTCTAGACAGGTCTAAAAAATGGAAGAATTAATGGAATCAACTTCCCAAAGGTAGCTCACAAAAATGGAAGAGCTCTTTGAAAAATATAAAGAAGTAAAAGAGGGTAAACAAACCACGGTCCAGAAGAAGAAGAAATCCAATAGCAGAGATCCCTCTTGGGTCTCCCCAGTAGCGACCAGGAGTAGAAATAAAGCTGATGTAGGGGCCAAATCAAAAACTCCTAGGAGGAAGAAAGCTAGCCAGGTCAGGGAAGAAGAAGCCAACAAGAACATAGTGGATGGGACCCATAAGACCATCCAGGAAGTCTACACCTCCAATAAGAAATGAAAGTCATATCTTGGAATATTCATGGGCTCAACAACTCACATAAGCAAGATGCAATCAGAAACATGTTAAGGGATCACAAACTGGAAATTTTGTTAATCCAAGAAATAAAGAATAAGGACAAGCTTGAAGGAATCAAATTTTGTAAAGCTATGGAAAATAAAGCTATGAGTTATGAGGGAGCCTCTAGTGACCTGATGACTATGTGGAACTCTTTTCACCTCAAGGCTAAAGTTGTTTATGAAGAAGGTGTATCGTCAAAAAATAGAAGCACTTCCATTTAGGACTAATTTATCCCTCCAAGTAAGTGGTCTGGGGTCATGTCAAGTTCCTTGAGTGGGTCTTTGACTGGCTCTGGCTTTTTCCCCCTATTTTGCTTCTCTCTCCACCTATTTCTAGCCTTTTTCTGGCACCTTTTCCTGAAGATCTGAGATCTTTGACCTTAGGGTAAAGGATGACCTTATAGTTCAAGTTTGACCTCAACCTTGACCTAGGTCAAGGACAACCTCAACTCTAACCTAGGTCAGAGTCAACCTCAACCCTGACCCTAGGTCCAAAATTTAGTTTCTGGAGGTTTCAGGATGTCAAGCTTTGGAAAGTTTTATTTCCCACTTCCGGGTCAGCTATTTCGGATTTCAGAATGGTAAACTCTTAAATTGTATTTAATATAGGTACATTTCTAGGGGTTAAGGCTTAATTGGACTTTAATTCTCCTATGTCGACCTCTCTAGAAGTTTGTGCCCTAAACTAGTATAAAAGGAAGCCTTCCTCTCTCATTTTGATCCATCAATCAAGTGTAACATCCACTCACCATTGAATTCAAGCATAAGTGCAATCAAGTGATCAATAAATAATCAAGAAAGAAAGAAGGAGAAGGAAAGTAGTTAAGCATTCATTCCTCTTCAAGCATTCAAGCATTCAAGATCCAATTCATCAAGGAGATCCATTGATAGCCATTGAAGAATTCAATCTCTTTGGAGCCCTCTTGTTGAAGATTACTCCATCCACATTCATTCAACCTTCTTCCTATTCCAAGATCCACTCAAGATTTGTGTTGAAGATATAATGTAATTGATTTGAGACATCCTACATTCAATTCTACATTCATTTGGAGCATCTGTACTTGTGGGTTCAAGTATTCGAATCCTCCACAAGGATTTCAACTTATGCAAGGTGAATAGTTCCATTTACTTTGTTTATATATTGCCATTTAAATTACATTTCAAGGTTGATTCCAAATCAAGGTTTGAATAAGGCAAAACCATCATCCAACAAACAAAACCCTTTTTCTTGCAGGAGTAGGTGTGGGACAATGAATATCAGTGCAAATTTGAGCACACTTTTCGGTGAACTTTCAAGATCCACGAAGAGAATTTCTGTCAGAATAGTGCAGGTCAAGGATGACTTTTTGGGGTAAGATTGTACCCTGGGGTAAGATCTTACCCCTATTTTAGGTCAAGGACAACCTTTCTCAGAAAAGAAAAAGGTTTATGGGTTTTCTCTGTTTTTGCATTTCCAGGCCAGATCTAGGTGCAGAATTCCCCGAAACTGAGCATAGACACTAGAAAACAACATTTTTCAGATCTATCATACTTGAGGTTAGTATTTGTATTCCTCTTTCCTCATATTACTCATAGATTGATTCTTTTATGCATTAATCACCTTCTTGTGGTTAATCAATTTGGATCTTTCCTTTGGAAATTTGGATTAAGAAGTATATCTTACATTCCCCCCTTCTCTTTACATTTTGGATAACACTCTTTGTTCATCTACATTTTGGTGACCACACTTTGTTCTCCTACATTTTGGTGAACTTGTGATAGGAAACTCTTTCTTTTATGGTGTTAGATCTTGCATGTATTAGATTTCTTTTATGTGTTTACATCTCATATAAAATAAAAATACAAGAACATTCATTTCTTCATGCTTTGTGTTTTCTTAGTTTAGTTCATTTGCATTGCATTGGTATATGAGCTTTACTACCTCTAGCCCTACCTATAATATTCTAGTTAGAAGAAGTCGTAGAATTATGGGTGCCTTTGATCTTGAGTCTTCCTCTCCTTTCCTTAGGATCCTAGATGACAATTTGATTATTCATGATTCCAATCCTAGTATGGAGAAAAAATCTTCTCACTCATCTCATGATGAGGATGATTCTTTAAGAGTTCCTCCTAAATAAGTCCAAAAAATTTCAACCTAACTTGATAAAATGGGTAATTGGCTTTTTCAAGAAAACCATAATCAAGATTCTATTCAAGCTATAGAGGCTCTTAAGAAATTTTTTCCTGATGATGATCAAGGTGTTAATCTCCTACATGGTATGACTCACCTCATGCATTCGAATGTTAAACCTTTAGCTCAAGAAGCTCAATATTTAAGATTTATTCCTTTGATTACTAGTGTAGAACCTTCTTCAGTTCCTTTACCTACTATTCCTACTTATACCCCTCCTTTGGTGACTACAATGGTTCCCTCTCTTTCTATGAGTGTTCCTCCTATACCCCTTCCTACATCACAACCTTCTTACCATAATGTTCCTTTTACTTGTTCTAATCCTCTTCCAATTGTAGTTCGAAGTGTTCCTCTAGTTGTGTCTTCTAAACCTGCTGCTTCATACACTTTACCTAGTGTTTCTAATGTTGCTATGCCTCCTATTTCCTGTAATGATTAAAAAATCATCAGTTTGCCTCAAACTACGTCATATTTACAAAAAATTGCATCCTTAACTCAAAACAAGTTTAGCATTCCTACATGTGACATGTGAAGTCTTTTATCCCTAGACATCATTTGTGGTCATGTTCCTCAGCAAACCAAGATGCCTCTTCTTGAGAATTACAATGGTAAGGGAGACCTTGTTACTCATGTTAAAACATTTAAAATCATTTGTAGTGACTATGCTCATGACCATAGGATTTTAGCCAAGTTGTTTTCTAGAACTTTTCATGACAAGGCCTTATAATGGTATTGTTCCTCACCTCCTTATTCTATTGACTCTTTTCCAAAACTTGCCAATGCTTTTATTCAACAATTTCAAAATAACAGTGGTTCGCAAGTGTCCTTAACTAATTTGATGCATTGTAAACAAAACACTAAGGGAAAATTGACTGAATTCATTGGTAGATTTAAGCAATTTGCATGCTCATATTTCTTATCCTGTTCCTGATATGGATATTCAGTGTATGTTTATTTCAAATATGCAAAAGGATATTAGAGATAAGATTCTGCTTACTAAATTTATGTCTTTTCAACAACTTTGTGCAGCGCTTCATCATTATCAATTACAAGTGAGTCAATTGGAGAGAAACACTCCAATGGATCATGGTCTAGTTGATAAGAGTGATGTTGCTCCTAATACAAATAAATTTGAAAAAACTAACAACTATGTCAAGATAAATAAACAAGTGAACATAGTTGTTGATCAAGTTACCGTTGCATCCCACAATGCTACTTCTGCATCCACTGCTTTTCATTTGAATTGTACGTTTACTCCTCTCTCTGAATCTTTACATTCTATTATGAATAGGTTGTTAACTGCTAATATGATTACTTTACCTCCTATTCGACCTCTATTACCTACTAAGATAGAATCTAAATATTTTGATCCTAAAGCCTTTTGTCAATACCATCGTCAAAATGGCCATGATACTAAGAAGTGTTAATCTTTAAAACATAAGGTTCAAGAGTTAATTGATTCTAATGCCTTATTTGTTGATAATTTTGATGGTAGTGGGAACAAATCCGTCTCCCCTCCTAATCAAAACCTTCAAATCTATATGAATCCTTTACCTACACATGATACTAATACCATTGCTAAGCCATCTTCTATGGATATTGTTTATGATTCAAAGATGGATGATCTTAATCATATTGTTAACCATGTGGAGCATGTTGATTTGTCACAATTTGTATCTCCGCTTCAACCTCAAACTCAACCTCAATTTCCACTTGTTAGGGATTTTTCTTGTAGAATCTAACTTGACAAATGTATAAAGCCTAATTAATAAGGATCAAATGAGATCCTCCTTCTGCTTCAAGCTCCACAGGACTCAGGTGGGTATTGCCTATGAATCGGTTACTATATTTCAAGAAAGCTTGTAGATTAGATGGATTGATTCTCCACTACTTTGATATTAATTCTCCAAATTGATTCAATAGAACATTATTACCCTGCAAACAACCCATAATATCCTAATACAGAGTATCATAATGAAAACTATAAGTGTAAAACCATGGAGTAGTGGTGTAAGGATATTCATCCTTCTTTTTTTTTTGAGTTAAACTCAAGGAAGGGTAACCTCTTGATTCTTTCTTTAACGAATCACTAAATATGAACTTATACCACTTGGATATAGTTATATCAAAACATCAAAAAAATTCTTTAAAAATAAATGTATTGGTAATGAAATGAATTTTGATTCTTCTAAAGGATTGACAAGGATAATAATTTAAAAGAAAAAACACTCAAAACCAATGCCTAAATCCAAAGGGAAAAAGAGTCCTTCATGCAAATCCACAAGTCCTTTTAAAGAAATATGACAATATGCTTTACATACAACCTGGAATCCAAATAGGATGCCTTACAAACTACTCTATCTATCTAATATTATTATTATCAATATCCCTATAGATGTATTTGTTAGGATTAACAAGGCAGAAATAACAATTATGTGCAAATATAACTAATATCAGAAAATAATAAACCACACAAAATAGAACACAAGACACACAGATTTAACGTGGTTCACCCAATCCCTGGGCTACGCCCACCAACAGTGAGTCCAATATTATTATTATCCAGTGATTACAACCTGATTACAATCCGTAATCCCTTACAGCCCAATTCTGCCGCAAGTAATAAAATCATACATAAATGAAAATCCCTAACCCTAGCCATATTATACAATATTTTCCCACTTTAGGGTTAGAATGAGTTATAAGTAGTCGGCCCAAATAACCAAACCCCGGCGAGGTCAAGAGGAAAAGTGTACAGTACTTTCCTAGATAGTACTTTCCTGATTAGTCACCACAAGCTAACAATCTCCCACTTGGTGACTGATCAGTATCCACACTATACTAAAAAACCTCCCACTTGGAGACTGATCCTGTAGCAATACCGCTACCCACATGAGGCTCCCACTGGATTGAACCACCTTGGACTCAGCTATTCCTTTATTTTGTTCAGTCTAGAAGACCAACTGAAGCTGAACATGAGTTCAACTTCTCCCTTGTTACTACCTTTGTAAACATATTTGCTGGATTATCATCAGTATGAATCTTTTCCAGCCTTAACTATCCATCATCCAAAACTGATCGAATGAAATGGTACCGCAACTGTATGTGTTTTGTCTTTGAGTGCAAAGCAGAATTCTTTGCAAGATGAATGGCACTTTGGCTATCGGTATGTAGAAAATTATCCTTTTGTGGATGTCCCAATTCTTCCATGAAGAATTGAAGCCATATCATCTCCTTGGCTACCTCTGTAGTAGCAACATACTCTTCCTCTGTAGTGGATAAAGCAACCACCTTTTGTAGTCGAGAAATCCAACTCACTACTGTCCCACCAATAGTAAATATATAACCTGTAGTACTCCACCTGCTATCTATATCTCCTACCAAATCTGAGTCAACATAGCCTTGTACAGTAGTAGTAGAACCCCCAAAGTGTAAACACTTACTGGATGTGCCTCTCAAATATCTGAGAATCCATTTGACTGCATTCCAATGCTCAATACCAGGGTTACTCATATAATGGCTAATGACTCCCACTGCGTGTGCAATATCTGGCCTAGTACATACCATAGCATACATTAAGCTCCCTACAGCTGAAGCATAAGGTACCTTAAACATTTTAGTCTCTTCTTCTGGTGTCTTGGGACACATATCCTTAGTCAATTTCAAATGACCAGGCAAAGGTGTGCTGACAGCTTTGGCATTTTCCATAGAGAAACGTTGCAACACCTTCTCAATATAATCAGCCTGAGATAGAGACAATTTCCTATTTTTCCTATCTCTACAAATTTTCATACCAAGGATTTGTTTTGCTGCCCCCAAATCCTTCATAGCAAAAAATTTTGCTAACTGTTGTTTCAACCCCTTAATGTGATCCATGTTAGACCCAGCTACAAGCATATCATCAATATATAAACATAAAATAATGTAGCTGTCATCATCCAACCTCTTAAAATAAACACAATGGTCAGAATGACACCGACTATATCCATGCCCATTCATAAAAGTGTCAAATTTAATATACCATTGCCGAGGTGCTTGCTTCAAGCCATATAAACTTTTCTGCAATCTGCACACCAAATTCTCCTTACCCTTGACCTCAAATCCTTGTGGCTGAACCATATATATTTCTTCATCCAAATCACCATGAAGAAAGGCTGTTTTAACATCAAGCTGCTCTAAATGCAAATCTTCAGTAGCCACAATACTTAAAACAGTACGAATAGAAGTCATTTCAACAACTGGAGAAAATATCTCATCAAAATCAATACCATGTTTCTGTGCAAATCCTTTTACGACTAATCTGGCTTTAAATATTTTCGTACCTCCATCCTCTTCTTTTATCCTATAAACCCATTTATTCTGTAAAGCCCTTTTACCTGCAGGTAACTTACATAAATCCCATGTCTGATTTTTCAGCAAAGATTCCATTTCATCTGTCATTGCAGACTCCCACTAAAGCTTTGTATCCATCTGCACAGCTTCATTATAACATTTAGGTTCACCAACATCTGTTAACAAAATAGAATACAAAGATGGAGAAAATCTTTCTGGAGGTCTACTTAGCCTTGTTGACCATCTAACACTCAATGGGGTGTGTGGTATTTGTTGTTGCTATTGTTGCGGAGCATAAGGAACTACTGGAACATGAACTTGTGGAGTATCATCCAGTACTACATAGTCATTTTCTTTCTTCTCATGCTGCAGCAACAGATCTTTGTACAATACTTTCTCATTGAATATGACATCCCTGCTTCTTACAATTTTATGATTTTCAAAATCCCAAAGCCTATAACCAAATTCATCAATGCCATACCCAAAAAATACACATTTCTTTGACTTAGCTTCCAGCTTGGTTCTATTTTCAGAATCTATAAGTGCAAAAGCTTCACAACCAAAGGTTTTGAGAAAAGAATAACTCACCTTCTTACCACTCCATGCTTCCTCTGGAATACCACAGTCCAAAGGAGTAGAGGGGCCTCTATTGATTAAATAAACAGTAGTGTTCACTGCCTCTACCCACATATTTTTGGGTAGCCTAGCATGCAACCTCATACTCCTTGCACGCTCCATTATTGTCCTGTTCATGCGTTCAGCCACTCCATTTTCTTGTGGAGTCCTTGGTATAGTTTTCTGCCTACGAATACGATTAGAGGAACAATATTCTTCAAATTCTATGCTGCAATACTCACCACCATTATTAGATCTGAGACATTTTAACCTTTTACCAGTCTCATTCTCAACCAAGCATTTCCATTTCTTAAAAGTTTGAAATACATCAGATTTCTGTCTAAGGAAATAAATCCATACTTTTCTTGTTGCATCATCTATAAATGTAACATAATACAGAGAGCCACCAAGGGAAGATACCTGAGCTGGTCCCCATACATCTATATGCACAATCTCTAATCTCTCATTTTTCTTTTCCTTCCCACTCTTCACAAAACTAACTCTCTTTTGTATTCCATAAACACAACTTTCACAGAAATCCATATTGACACATTTCAGACCAGGTAAAACTTTCTTTGAATGAAGTAATTTCATACCTTTTTCACTCATGTGCCCGAGTCTGTTGTGCCACAGTGCTGTGTCAGAATCTACAACAACAGTTTGATGTTCTTCTTGCTCAACTGTAGCCATTGTTCCTGAACATTCATTATCTTCTGAAACAATTCAAGTAGAAGGAATAGTATGACCTGTACAAAGATATAAGGTGCCTACTTTCACACCTTTTGCTACTACTAAGGAACCTTTTGAAACCTTCCAATTTTTATCATTAAAAGTAACTATGCAACCCTCATCACCCAGTTGCCTTGTTGAAATTAAATTCCTACTCAGCCTTGGAACATGTCTTACCTCTTGTAGTAGCCAATGATTCCCATTCTGCAACTTAATCTTAATTTTTCCCTTTCCAACAATCTGATAGGGTTCATTATCTCCCAAATAAACTAACCCAAAATCCCCTTGGACATAATCAACAAAATAACTTCTATGGGGTGTAGCATGAAATGAAGCCCCAGAATCTAAAACCCATGAATCATCAATACTTTCTAAGGACAAGAGCAAAGCATCCTCCTTAGATTTGTTACTTACCACATTTGCCTCCTTATTTTCATCATTTTTGTCTCCTTGATCTTTCTTCCAAGACCAACAATCTTTCTTCTTATGACCTGGTTTTCCACAGTACCAGTAATCATTTGGCCCTTTAGATTCGGACCTCTTTCCCTTTGATTTTCCTCTTGATTTTCCATGATTTCCAGAGTTGTTTCCTCTATCTCTTGTTTTGTCTCTGCTTTCTGTGTTCAATACACTACCCGATGTGGATGCCCCTGAGCTTTTCCTACGAATTTCCTCACTCAATATAACACCAATAACATCATCATACTTTAGGGTATTAGAACCAGAAATAGAATTACTAATAGCCATTACCAAGCCATTCCAGCTTTCTGGCAAAGAACACAAAATCAAGAGAGCCCTAACCTCTTCATCAAAAGTAATTTTAACTGAGGTTAATTGACTTGTAACTGTATTAAACTCATTCAAATGATCAGTAACTGATCCACCTTCTACCATTTTCATATTAAATAAACGCAAATACCTTGTTTGAAACTGAAGGCTTTTCATACAACTTCACTAGGGTTTCCATCAGATCTTTAGCTGTCTTTGCTTCAATAATATTGAATGCCACCGATTGTGCTAGGCATAGACAAATACTCCCCAGTGCCTTCCTATCCAAAATATCCCAATCCTCCTGAGACATTGATTGCTCTTTCTTGGCTACTCCCTCTAATGGCCGCCATAGATCCTTCTGATAGAGATAATCCTCCATTTGCATCTTCCATAACTGGAAGTTCTGCCCATTTAACTTATCAACCTTCAGCCTACCCTCATCTACCATTTCTCCCACTTAACCGAGAGACTCTCCCACTAACTCGTGAGACCTGCTTTAGAGAATAGATGAAAGAACGAATGAAATAACCTCGCTCTAATACCACTTGTTAGGATTAACAAGGCAAAAATAACAATTATGTGCAAATATAACTAATATCAGAAAATAATAAACCACACAGAATAGAACACAAGACACACAGATTTAACGTGGTTCACCCAATCCCTGGGCTACGTCCACCAACAGTGAGTCCAATATTATTATTATCCAGTGATTACAACCTGATTACAATCTGTAATCCCTTACAGCCCAATTCTGCCGCAAGTAATAAAATCATACATAAATGAAAATCCCTAACCCTAAGCCATATTATACAATATTTTCCCACTTTAGGGTTAGAATGAGTTATAAGTAGTCGGCCACAAGCTAACAGTATTTACTCCCTGAAATTGATAACAAGATTTTAATTCTCTCCTTGAGAAAAACTCATAACCAATTAAAAAATTTGTTGAACAACCAGTATATTTTAAATGCTTTACATATAAAACATACAAGAGTAAATGCAAAAATTGAGAGACAATAACAACAAGAGATAGGAATTACAGTATATTTATATTAAAAAAGACTTGCAATTTACATAAAAATACTCATGCTCATAAATATAGACACATAATTCAAAAGTCTGATCTATAGCAATTATACTTGATTTTTCTTTATTATCTTCCATCCAAAAAATCCTCCAAAAATGAGTTTTACAACTCTATTTATATCTCCTTTCAACCATCTTGGAATTCCCTCATGAATGAGAATGCAACAAGCTTTGGATGGTTGAAAACCCTAACCCTACAGAGCATAAGAAACAAAACAATAAAAGACCAAAAATGATAAGCCCTCAGGCGGTGGAAAGAAAAAACTTTCTTGGCTTGTTCTGCATCCTGGATCGCTGATAAATGACACCTTTGTCTGCAAGTATTCATGATAGCTTCTCAAGTTTCAATGAGATATGGTGACCGCCATTCTAGCTAACTTACACCATTCTTAAATGATAGCTTATCATCCCTGTATTATGAGCTCAGGTGTCAGGTGCTCCAGATGTCTTCCTCACTCTTCATCCAAAATGTCTAAGTCAACTGCAGTGGATTTGATTTTCTTGGGCTTTTTTAGCTCGCCCCACATAGCTACTTCTTGCTTTGTTGGCCATTTAAAGTCATGGACAAGTTGTAATTGTACTTTTTGTCTTCCCCACCTGGCATTTGAAATTGTTTTGACATCTGTTAAAAATTTGGTGAGCTCTATCTCCACTTTAATAACCTCATCTAAGGTTTTATTAAAACTTTCTATATCTACTTGAATGCTTTCATTTAGAAATGCCTCCTTTCTAGGTAGAATAAGATCAAATTCTGATCTCCATTGATCAAGGCTCTTTATGGCTCCATCCTCATTCTTAATAGAAGGAATAAAATTGTTGGAACTGGAGCTAAGCATGGCTATCTTAGCCTTAATAAAATTTTCCTTACCCTTAAAAAGTGGTAATATGGCTTTAATTCTATCTATCTCCTCACCAACCCGCAAAACTATCTCTGGGATATCATTTATCAAAGATTGAGAAAATGCCAACCTCTCAAAAAGTGGTGCTCTAACTGACCAGGTTGCATAGTACCCGCTCAAAATTTGTACATAATTATCAACTTCTACTTGTAACTCTGGCAACTTGTTATAAGAATTAAAAACAGGATCAGACTTATCCTTAATAATATTAATTCTATGCTGCAAAATCTTTAACAAGGTCTCTAGGATAGCCTCATTCTTTTTTGCATTTATCTTTTCTAATTCTGCAACAACTTCTTCTTCTGTCATCACTTGTGTTTCAACTGCTACTGGTTGCTTAGGAGGTGTAGGGGCTACTACAAGATTATTCATAACCTGAAGCTCTAAGTCTATTAGAGACTTTTCTAATGCCTTCTCCCTTATTATTCGAAGGTCTTTGTCCCTCAGCAATGTACTATAATCCTCTAGAAGGGAACCATATCTTTCCAAAAGCTGCTTTGTTTTATCTTCATTTAACTTGGAAAAATGGGTTAACACTTGAGAAATCTCAAGGCCCCCTATGTTGTGGATTGACCACACAATTTTATCTCCCTCCATCTATTCCTTTACATTCAAAATTGAAGGCTTCCTATCCTTGGGGTATAAGCTCCATAGAGGTAAAGCTTGATTCTTTGGGCTATGCCCAAATCCTCTAATAATGTCTCCCACTTGAGTCTTTGAAGACAAAGTGATGTCTTCTTTCCTTTTGATCTGATCGATTATGAATTCTGAATACAAATTCCACCTAGGCACAAGTAGCATATTACTCTATTTTACCAGCTGTCTAGCCTCATCAGGGGTGAATTTCTTAGCTTCAGGGTCATACTCTTTCAATTTTTGCACTGCCTCTTCTGGCACTTGACCCTCTTCAATAATTTGCACACTAGATGCAACTTTTTGTTGTTTATGCCAAATCAAGAAACTTTTGAATTCATCAGACTCAATGAAACTATCATCCTTTAAAAAGGCATCTTGCTCAATCATTCTTTCATCTTGGCATAAAGCCAAGGGCAATTCAACATCTGGTTGCACAATCTTTTATTTCCTTTATTCTTCTCTTACTTTCTTTCTAATCTGGTGATGATGAACACCAGCTCCAGGGAAGAGAGCCCCTATTTTATCTTTTTTCTTCATTTGAAAAGACTCACCAAATAGTAGTTTCTACTTTTTTGCAGGTGGTTCATTTGTATCCTGAGAGCTATGGAGCTCTGTAATATCAGCTACATCCTCTCCAACCTGATGGTTTTCTACCATTATTGTTTCTAAGGGAAGGATGCTATGCACAGAGTAGCCACCATCACTATTTTCCTCATACTCTGATTCAGAATGGGTACTCTTCTTTTTGTTAATCTCATCAATTTGATCTTCAAAGCCTCTCATCAAGGTGTGGAATTGAGCCATCATTTTCTCAAGTCTTTGAAGATAAGGAAGATCAGGGAAGAAACCACTGAATGCCAATCCCTTCTATTTCACTCATTTCTCAATAGCATACAGTTCATTAATTTGATCTGCTATCTTCACCACCTCCTCATCTTCTATGATATTTCTAATCACATCCTCCTCAGGGTACTCCTCATGCCTTTTATTAAATGGAATGCTGGGCATGTAATATTGCATGACAGTAACCATGAATATCTACATACCTTTAAGGGGCAGCATGCATCCCAAATTGTCCTAACCAATCATTAACTTTGCTAAAGGCATTCTTTCCTATTGTGATATTATGAACTCTGAAGTGTCTTGGGGTGAAAGTACCCTTCCTATGAGAAGCTAAATGCTCCTTCTTAGTAAGCATTAGCTTCCAAAAAAATTCCAAAAATGGTACCCTAGGTGGAACAAAATAAGGTAGCAGGTGAGGGAGCTGGGGACATCCATACACTCTAATCATTGCATAACCCTATTCATAATATATGCCACCCCAATTGTGACCTTTATTCCATTTGTCAACAAATTGTTGAGGCCTTACTAGCTCCAAAAATTTGATAGGGAGCCTTGAAAGGTTAAGCCCCAAGTTGAGGAGAATTGGCCTAACAATCAAATTTTCAAATACACAAAAATCACTCCTTGTAGAAGAAGGAATCCAAGCCCTTAACCAAAACTGAATAGGATTTGTCTACCCTCTATATGTCATCTGTGGCTCAAGATTCTCCATGTTCATAATATCATATTTGAAAAAAAAAATAAGATGCATTAGTAAAGAGTAATGCAAAAACTTAGGTGTGGAACTAGAACCATCCACATGCTTCTTCAATGCCATTAATCCCTCATGCATTCTCTCTATTATAAAACCAATATAGTCATATCCTTTTGTTGCATGGAGACTCTGGGAATTCCATATTAGCATCAAAATATCTGAAGGAATTCTTTCCCCCCCATCAATTCCCAATACATTACACAAACCATAACCAACATATTTTATGTAAAAATTGAAATTTTAATAAAAATATGGGGCTGTCGATCTAGTAATTGGTGCAATGTAGTTCCGATTCTCTTATGGTGCATGATTTTGAATTTCTTTTTCCACCACAGTAGATTCTCTGACATATCTATTGGCCAAGGCCTACAAATTTATCTCAGTAGCCATAGGGACCTCGATACCGAAAGCCCTAATAAATGAATTTCTATTTGGGGTGACCAAAGGGGAACTGTCAACCTTCCTAATCATTTTGGAGAGAGGGTCATAGCTATGAGACATGACAATTAGGAGATCTACATCTAGAAAAACCTTGGGAACTATTAATCTTGTAGTCCTATCATCTAAGGGTTTGAGACAGAGATTGGACTCTCAGCATTTTTGTAAAAATATCTAAATAAACACATTCCCGTGACCTCTGGTGTCTTGGTATCTCTACAAAAATGAAAATTCATCAACAAAATAGTCATCACTAACATTTTTGTTCTATGATGAGCCGGGCAGTAGAGTGAGAAATTCATCTGAAAAAATCTCCTTTACTTTCTCCCTTCCTCCCCTACTAGCAGTAGCTCCATTGACCGATAATTGACTCATCCTATCCGCAAAATCTAAACCTCTTCTACAAATTCTTTACATCCCAAATTCTGCTGCTGCTTAGAGAAATTCAATTGCTCTAGTCCTCTAAATGCTTGGTAAATTGAAATGAGTAAAGGACAATCATACTTATTTAGCTAAATTGAATGCAAAAATTCATTGGAGATCAGAAAAGCTAAAATTATGTCACTTCCGCTATTACTTGGCACACTCAACTTCAATTCACTAGCTATAGCTGAGAAAATGATAGGTAATCAAATTTGATTTTCTAGTGGTCCAATGACTAAAGCACGTTCTCACTATCACCAAAAGATTTGGTACCCCTCTTTATCTTTTAGAGATCTAGCAACTAGAGAAAACTTTAGTCGCTACACAACCTTATTTTGTCTTGAGAACTAGTGACTGAAGACAAATACCATAGTTGTTGAACATTTTGAATCCTTGTAAAGTCATTTGGAGATTGGATGACAATAGGTTGTCTTACATTTTCCATCTCATGACCTAGCGACTATAGTCACTACTTTAGTCACTGCAAAATATTTTCTCTTTGAATCTATCATGAGACCTAGTGACAAAGAGCCATCATGAGATCTAGCAACAATAGCATATCTCTTAGTCACTGAAGTCAGTTGACTTTTCAAATTTCTTCTTGAGACCTTCCGACTTAACCATTTGGAGATTCATCGATTGTAGATATGAGATCTTTAATTTATCTATTTAGAAATCTGGTGACTATAGTCAAGCTCACCCTTTCTATCTATATCTTTCCATTTTCTATTAACCAATCTTATGGGGACACATCACAAAATCTGGCAAATGGAAAGTCACATTTTCCTTAATATTTCAATTTTGGTCAACATTTTAAATTTAGTCTCTCATGCGATCACGCGGCTAAAGACAATCTCATAATCACCAAGAAGCTTCGTTAACCTAAGTTTATCTGTGAGATTGAGCGAGAAGGCAATTCTCTAGGTTGCGAGATCATTCTTTAACCCACAGTTCAATCTTGAGATTACACAACCACTGTTTGATCAAAGAAAAATCAACGACTGAGTACAAATGTTAGAAAACCCCTCACTTAACTCACATTTGTCCAGTGAACATGTGACTGTAGACATCTCCATGTCACTGAGTATCTTTCTCAACTGCGGTTAAAATTGGAGATTGCACAAATACCTTAATTCTCTAGGTCGCTGGAAAAATCACTTAACCTTAGTGAAGTGATGAGAATAATCATCAACTGCTGATTAGAACTTGATCGAATTGTCCTCATTAAGTCACTGTAGCCTTGGTATCTTGACTACTTCATTGGGAGATTTAGAGATAACTGCATCGCTAGATCATTAACCGCCAAAGACATAACTACTAGGACAATGAGAATAGGTGACTAATGATATCGCCAAGTCACAAGATAAAAGAGATAACTACTAACAAACCTTGCGACCTAGCGACCAAAATAACAAACCATTGCCTCGCGCTTGGAGATTTAGTGACCAACTGAAGATCTCGATACCGTTGAATTTTATATCAATTTCTTATCTCCTTCAAAGATCACCAGACTGAAGGCATTTTGATCTGGAGATCTAGAGACTATAGTTATCCTGCAAATATTTATCATAGTAGTCACCAGATCTCACAATAACGATCTAGAGTCCTAGCGACTAAAGGTAACTGCTGAGTCATTTGAGAACAAGGAATATTCTTTCTTCCTAAGGAGATCATGCGACAAGAGGTTTGTGTAATCACTAATAAGAAAGGAATATACCAAATGAATTGGGAGATCACGCGACTAACTGGGAAAACAAAAGTGCACATGCCTTAAAAGAGCTTTTAAGTTATTGAAAAAGGTAATGGCCAAATAGACATTGAGCAAGAATTTTAGGGTTTCTTTGGATTTTCTAAGGCGATAGGATCTGAAACCTAGGGTTTTATCTAGAAATGAAACTTGGAGCTTCTGAGACCATAAAAATGGAAACTTGAACCACAAAAACTAGGGATAGAGATCAAAACTCAAAATTTCAAAACAAAACATCGAATTGTAAAGACTACCAATAGTGGCTCTATTTGAGGATGTTTAATTGAAAGTTTAAGCAAGAACCATAGATCTTTGGGAAATCAGACCAAAAGACGCTTAACCTAAAACAGGAAGAAAAACTCACAGCCGAAAGGAAACAAGGCTATACAACTTTTACAAAAAATTTACATGTACATCAGGACCCAAAACTTTCAGTTGAAAAAGGGCTTTAAGAATTGCCCATGCACTGGCAACTCAAAAACTTCTTCATCCATGTTCTTAATTAAGTAATAATCCTTTCCAAAACCTTCATGAATTAGATAGGGACCAAACCATAATGACTCAAATTTTTTTTGCTTTCTCTTATCCTCTACTCTCACATTCCATTGAAGCACTAGGTCACCTGTTTTGAATTTTTTGGTAGTTGCCCTCTTGTCAAAAAGGTATTTCATTTTCTATTGCAACTTGACATTACTTTTTTGACTTTCCCTTCTTATTTCATCTAGTTTAGTCAAGTGCATGATTCTATCTTGCATTGGCTCTAAGACATCCAATTCCTCATCTTGAATAAACTTATAAATAGGAAGTAAATTATTTATGGGTAACCGTGACTACAAACCATATACAAGTTCAAAAGGAGACTTCCCAGTGGCTTTCTTTATTGTAATCCTATCTGCCCATAGGGAAAGCTTCAACTTAGAATGCCAAAATCTCTTATTTTTGTCAAGTGTTTTCTTCAGGATTGTCAAAATATTTTTGTTATTGGATTTAGCCTATCCATTTTCTTGGGGGTGATAGGGAGATGAATAGGATGTCATGATTCCATTGTCTTTACAAAAGTCCTTGAATTCATCTAACCTAAAGCACATTGCATTGTTAGTGATCAACCTCATGGGGACACCAAATCTGGTCAAAATATTGTCTAGTAAGAAATCAATCACTATTTTACTTGTTGCCTTCTTCGTGGGAATAACTTCTATCCATTTTGTGAAATAATCAGTTGCAACAAGTACCCAACTATGTCCTCCACCAGATTTCTCAAAAAACTCACCTATGAAATCCATTCCCCACATAAAAAATGGTGCCTCAGTAGTTATTGGATTTAACAATAATGCTCTTGAGTATTTTAATTTGGAGGTAAACTTCTGACAGACCTCACATTTCTTAACAAACTAGAAAGAATCCTTAAACAATGTAGGCCAAAAATAGCCAGCCCTTAAAATCTTGTGGGTAGTAGTCTTTGTTGAATAGTGGCCCCCATAAACACCAACATGCATTTCATTCAAGATCTTGTCTACCTGATATTTGTCAAGGCAAAATAGAAAAATTCCATCTCTATTTTTCCAATACAAGTCCCCTTGTATCAATGTGTACTTATGAGCTTGCAACCTTAAGGATCTCTTCTAATTGTCAGTAATATGCTCTGGACACTTGGCATTCTTAATAAAATGTACTATATCAGCATAATATGGCTGCATTTCAATACTTGTTATAGCCATGTCTGACGTTCCTTCATTATTAATCTGAACCAAATCCATGTTCTCTTCAGTCATTAGTTTTTCCAAACCCTGCCCTCTTACCAACTTGGTAATATTGATTTCTAAATAGAATTCTTGAATCCTGGTAATCCACTTGCATCTTTTACCTATAACTTCTAACTAGGTGAGGACATCCTTCACTGCTTCATGTGGAACATATGCCATAACCTTGGCACATACCAAATAAGGTCTAAAATATTTTACTACCTTTACCAATGCATAAGCCCGCTTCTCCATTATCTCAGAGTTTAGTTTAGCAGCCTGCAAAGACTTGCTAAAAAATGCAATTGGATGCTCAAAACCTTCTTGATCCTTTTGCAATAATACAACTGCAATAGTGTGAAATGATGCAAAAGAGAACAGTGAAAAAGGTTTGTGAAAATCAGGAGATTTCAACATAGGTGCCTCTTGAACAACCTCTTTAATTTTGTCAAAGGCATGTTGAGCTTCAACAGTCCATTGGAACTTAGCATCCTTTTTGAGTAACTTGACTATTGGTTTAACAATTTTAGCAAAATTGGCAATGAATCTCCTGACAAAATTGATTTTACCCAAAAAAAGATTGCACACCTTTGAGGTTTTTGGGTGCTGTGACCTTCTTGATAACTTCAACCCTCTCTAGATCAATTCTTATTCCTTCTTTTGATACAATGTGTCCTAGCAATTTTCCTTCTTTAACTGCAAAATTACACTTTTTAGGATTTAAGGACACACCATATTCTAGAGCTTTGTTAAAAAAAATTTCAAGATGTAAACAATGATCCTCTGCTCTCTTGGAATAAGCTATCATATCATCCTGGTATAAAACCATAAACAAGTCTATATACTCTTTGAAGGCAACATCCATGGCTCTTTGAAAAGTTGCCTCAGCATTCCTAAGGCCAAATGGCATTCTGACATACACATAAGTCCCCCAAGGTGTTGTGAATGCTATTTTAAATTGCTCAAATTCTTTCACCAATACTTGGTTGTACCTAGAGAAACCATCCATCATAGATAGTAATTCACATCCAGTGACTTTATGCAACATTGCTTCGATATTGGGCAGGGAATAATTGTCTTTTAATGATGCCACACTCAGGTTTTTGAAGTCCACACATAACCTAATGTCACCATTTTTCTTTCTGACTGGGACTAGGTTAGATACCCAAGTTGAATGCCTTATAGGCTGAATTATTCCCACATCACTTAACTTGACCAGTTCCTGCTGCATTTTGGGGGCTAGTAATGGGTTAATAGGTCTCTGCTTCTATCTAAATGGCTTAACATCTTGTTTCAATGGGATCTCATGTTGAAAAAGGTCCTCTCTATAGGATTTTAGGTCATCATAAGACTAGGCAAACACATGCTTGTGTTTCCTTAACAACTTAATCAAGTTATATATTATTTGAGGATCCAATCCTTTCCCAATATATACTATTTGAGGTGCATTATGTGATCCCAAGTTTACTTCTTCCAGATTTTCTACTTTAGCATTACTAGTTTTTGACATATGATCATCTTGACTACTATATAATTCTTTTAACTTAGTTAGACCCTTAGGGATATGATTTGTACTCAACTGGATTACCTCATTTCCCATGATCATGTCCTTACTATCAATTTCCTCAACCAATGTGTTATAGTCTATATGTTGATCTTCATATATATCAAGGCATTGAATAAACTTTAAAATGTCGTGGTCATCCTCAAAGACCTGCCAATTGTAAATATTGTTTGGAACAATTGGTCTACTTTTTATTTCAACTATTGACATTCCAAATAAAGTTGAATCATCTCCTTTTAGGGCAACATTAGCTAAGAAATCAGCCATTATGTTCTTAGAACTTTCTACCCAACAAATATTGAAAGCATCAAACAATTCAATCTGATCCCAAATAGCATGTTTATATAGTTTCAATTTATCATTCTTGACAGCATACTTGGATCTAACTTGTGCCACCACAAGTTTAGAGTCACCAAAAACTTTTAAGCATTTTATCCCATGTTTAATGGCAATGTTCAACCCTAGGGATAGTGCTTCATATTCAACAGTATTATTTGTACATTGGAAAGTCAATAAAAAGGAATACTTGAAAGTGGTACCTAATGGAGATATGAATAGAACTCCAGCTCTTGAGCCTTCTTTTGAACAAGCTCCATCAAAATACATTTTCCATAATCCATTTGGTTGCTCTTTCAGCTCCTTAGTCAGTGGATCTGCATCTTCCTTTTATGAAATGAGTGTTTCCACTCTAAAATTCTCCATATCAACATCCACACAACAATTGAGATCATCAACATCAGTTAGTTCAATCATGTGTGGGGTCCTACTTTCCCTGGATATTTTTACATTATTTCCATCAATGCTAAAGGTTGCAAAGGATAAATTGCACTGGATACTACCTCCCATCAAAGCACTCCACTTTCTAGATAATAACATTCCATAGTGAGGTGGGATATCAACCACCAAAACACTCATAGTTAATAGCTTGTCTGGAAAAGTTGCCAACATATAAGGTAGTGCTTTTATAGTGCCAATAACCAGGACCTCTCTTGAATCCATGGCTTGACATCTTTCATGAGGTGTATCAACATTCAAACCTAAAGACTTCATTATTTTTGTAGGCATAACAGTATTGGAAGCCCCTGAATCAATCATACAATTTTTTAAGAGCTTTCCATTTACTGTTAAAGACAAAAAGAAGGGATCAACTGTTCTTGACACAGTATTGACAACATTGGTGTCCAAATAAATTTGAGGGATTTCATAAATAATTTTCCCACACTGATTTTCATTTGAATCACTTACTGAGGCAACTAGTTTACCAACCTTAGTGGGATTTTGAGTGTCAGAAGGAGTAACCCCATTTACCCAACTCAAAGCCTTGTCTTTATGCTCCTCTATTCTCATCATTTCTAACAAGGGAACCTTAACAGTGATTTGTGATAATAGTTTTCCCATGTCAATCGGGATATACTTGGGGTCAACTATATCTTGCTTAATGATAGTAACCTCCTTGTTTTCTTCTTGTTCAGTAAGAGCAGGATGATCCTTGTTTTGGGTTTTGACCTCCTTTTGGGTAGAAATGATAGTTTCCTAAAGAGGTTTGGTCTTTACTCTGTAAGTCATACTAGGAGTAGAAAATGTGACATTCTTCTTGATCTTATTCTTGCTAGCAACATCTCCAGCCTTATGTTTGTCTTGAGTTTGTTTCACATCCCTATCTAACTTTTTGATGAATATACCAGATGGATTTTGACTTGAATCACCCACTACCCTATTTCTTAAATTGTAGTTACTTTTGGCTTGGGTAACCATATCTACTATGATTTGTGCAATTTCTTCATCTGAAGGTCTTCTTTACACCACTGATTGATCATTTCTTAAAGTGTTGCACTGGACTCTATCCAACTAACTATCTTCTTCATCAGAAAATACTTGTTGATGGTAAACCTCACTTCTAACTTGGGAACTGGCAATATCTTGACCCTTATCCTCTTCAGTGGAGTCCATTCATCACACATACATGAAGAAGTCATGGCACACCCTTGATCATCATAAGACTCTTCATCATTACTTTCTTGTTCTCCATCTGCAGGGACACTTTGAGCAACTGCACAATAAGAAGGATCATGAGGTGATTGATAGAAAATACACCATGGCACATCATCACTCATATTCAATGAACTCTTACACAAGGGGTCTAGGGTTTTGTCACTTGGCTTATCCTTTCTTTTAGGAAACACTAGCTTCCTATCTTTCCACTGAGTGTTTTAAGGATAGTTTTGCATCCTTGGTAACTTGTTAAAGTTGTTGAAGGATGGCCTATCATTTCCCTATACTTGGTTGTTTCTTCTTTCACCAAGTTTCAAATCTTTTATTGCTTTTAAGATTTGCTTCAAACTATCATCATCTTTTGGTTTTGGTCAGACTTCCCTAGTTCCTTCCTATTTGAAATTGGAGGCTTATAATCATCCCTTCTTCCCAACTTCCCTGATATTCTTCTATTGCTTTCTATGTTAATGGCCAATTTTTAAGCCTCTGCAAGGTTCCTAGGGTTTTTGTCTCTCAAAAGATACCCCATCTTCGAATCAAAAGCATTCAATTAAGTGACTAAACAGATCTTATCATCCAATCTGATGACTTGTAACAATTTATGCATGGCTTTCCATAATTTGACATTAAACTCAACAACACACTCATTCTAATGTTTCTTGATGTTATTGAATTCATTCAGCATGAAACCTTCATTAGTTTTGTCTCCATATTGTTCCTTGAAACAATGCTTAAACTATTCCCATGAACTCATACAAGCATAAGGTAAATTCCTAAACCAATCTCTAGCATCTTCGGTCAAAGATTGAACAAAATTTTTCATAATTACATCATTAGGCTCAATGTTGTAATCATCTATTACATCAATAAAACTTTTCAAGTGTTCCTCATAGGTGACTGCATTGCTTCCAGTAAATTTTGGAAGTTTTTTCCTAATTTCATTAGGGATGGGATTTGGGTACCCGGGGATTCCTATAAAAACCAATTGCTTATGTCTCTCATGGATGGATCCTATTTGAGATGGGCCAGCACCTAAAGATGTGGATGTTTGGACATTTGAAATAGTAGAAGTCTTGGGCATACCTGATGAAGGGATAGTTTTGGAAATATTCAAAACATTGGCACACTATGATAAGGAAGTGGAGATTGTATTGGTGGGTCCAGAAGACTGTTTAAGGAAATCAATCTTTCTTTTCATCTTAGCTATAGTAGCTTCTAGCTCTGCCTTTTCTAATTCTTTGGCCAATAATTCTTGTTCCTTTTTGGCCTTTTCTAAGTCAACATCTAATCTTGCTACTTGATCTAGAGATTTCTTAGCAATATTTGGTTCATTTATTGAAATCCCTACAACCTTTTGTTTACCTTTGTCCCTAGGATTTCTTATTTCATGAGTTTCTTGGACAAAAGGTTGTTCTTCTATTTGTTCCGTTATAGGAACATAATTTAAGGCTTCAAAATCCAACAATTGCTTCTTCAATTGTTTTTCTCTGATCATAGCATGTCTAATCTTTTCCTCCTTTTCTTTCTCTCTTTTTTGCCTTAATGTAATTTGCTCTTGGATCTTTCTTTCCAATTCAAACACTTCTTCAAAAATTTCCTCAGAATTAGGAAGGGCTATTTCAGACAAGGAATTTTGGGCAGGGGCTTCTTCTTGATGGTCATTAGGTATTTGGTGGCCTTGTAAGGAGGAACCATGGGGAAAAGAAGGAACAAATCCCTATCTATTCCTTCTTTGGCTTCTAGATCTTTTGTTATTTCCAGGGATTCCTCTCCTATGAGGTTGTGTTCTCCCTCTATATTTTTCTGAGGGTGAATAATAATCCTCATACTGATTTAAACCCCAATCAACTGCTTCCTCATATTTCAAAGTATTTCCTTCTTTGTTTGTTTGAATAGGATCCTCTATCCATACATTTCCTTTCTATTTCCATGTGAAAGACATGTCATTACTATTTCTCTCCTTCCTCATTTGACTTCGTCTTGAGGTAGCTGGGAGTTCTCCTTCTAGATTTTCTTCTGGATGTTCTTTTCTCCAAGATCTTGTATTTTTATGAGTAATTATGAAACAAGGAATTCTCTATTGGAACACTGGTACAGAGATTTTGTAAAGAGTCGCCACCCAATTTCTCTTTTTGGGTTTGGAGAAACTATTCTAGTATTCTTTGGGAGAAAATATTAGCAAGGCTCCTAAAGGAAAGATATTGAAGGATAAAAGGACAACTCTGATCTTCAACGGTGACTGATTGGTATGAAATGAGCAGGCTAGGAGTTGAACTCAACTTAAAACTTGTGTCAGTTGTGACTTTGTAAAAAATCTTAATTGATTCCCCAACGGAGTTGCCAATTTGTTAAGGATTTTTCTTGTAGAATCTAACTTGACAAATGTATGGGCTTGATTCTCAGTCTAAAAGGAACTTCAGGTTTGCAAAAAAAGCCTAATTAATGAGGATCAAATGAGATCCTCCTTCTCCTTCAAGCTCCACAGGACTCAGGTGGGTATTGCCTATGAATAGGTTACTATATTTCAAGTAAGCTTGTAGATTAGGTGGATTGATTCTCCACTGCTTTGCTATTAATTCTCCAAATTGATTCAATAGAACATTATTACCCTACAGACAACCCATAATATCCTAATACAGAGTATCATAATGAAAACTATAAGTGTAAAAGCATGGAGCAGTGGTGTAAGGATATTCATCCTTCTTCTTTTTCTGAGTTAAACTCAAGGAAGGGTAACCTCTTGATTCTTTCTTTAAGGAATCACTAAATATGAACTTATACCACTTGGGTATAGTTCTATCAAAACATCGACAAAATTCTTTAAAAATAAATGTACTGGTAATGAAATGAATTTTGATTCTTCTAAATGATTGACAAAGATAATACTTTAAAAGAAAAAACACTCAAAACCAGTGCCTAAATCCAAAGGGAAAAAGATTCCTTGATGCAAATCTACAAGTCCTTTTAAAGAAATATGACAGTATGCTTTACATACAACCTGCAATCCAAATAGGATGCCTTACAAATTACTCTGTCTATCTAATATTATTATTATCAATATCCCTATAGATGTATTTACTCCCTGAAATTGATAACAAGATTTTAATTCTCTCCTTGAGAAAAACACATAACCAATTATATAAATTATTCAACAACCAGTATATTTTAAATGCTTTACATATAAGACATACAAGAGTAAATGCAAAAATTGAGAGATAATTACAACAAGAGACAAGAATTACAGTATATTTAATTTAAAAATGACTTGCAATTTACATAAGAATACTCATGCTCAAAAATTCAGACACATAATTTAGAAGTCTGATCTATAGCAATTGTACTTGATTTTTCTTTATTATCTTCCATCTAGAAAATCCTCCAAAAATGAGTTTTACAACTCTATTTATATCTCCTTTCAACCATCTTAGAATTCCCTCGTTAATGGGAATGCAATATGCTTCGGATGGTTGAAAACCCTAACCCTAAAGAGCATAAGAAACAAAATAATAAAAGACAAAAAACAATAAGCCCTCAGGCAGTGGAAAGACAAAACTTTCTTGGCTCATTCTGCATCCTGGATTGCTGATAACTAACACCTTTGTCTGCAAGTATTCATGATAGTTTCTCAAGTTTTAATGAGACATGGTGACCGCCATTCTAGCTAACTTACACCATTCTTAAACGATAGCTTATAATCCCTGTATTCTGAGCTAAGGTGTCAGGTGCTCCAGATGTCTTCCTCACTCTTCATCCAAAATGTCCAAGTAAACTGAAGTGGATTTGATTTTCTTGGGCTTTGTTAGATCATCCCACGCAGCTACTTCTTCCTCTGTTGGCCATTTAAAGTCTTGGACAAGTTGCAATTGTACTTTTTATCTTCCCCACCTGGCATCTAAAATTGTTTTGACATCTATTGAAAATTTGGTGAGCTCTGCCTCTGCTTTAATAGCCTCATCCAAGGTTTTATTAAAGCTTTCTATATTTACTTCATTGCTTTCATTTAGAAATGCCTCCTTTCTAGGTAGAATAAGATCAAATTGTGATCTCCATTGATCAAGGATCTTTATGGCTCCATCCTCATTCTTAATAGAAGGAATAAATTTGTTGGAACTAGAGCTAAGCATGGCTATCTTAGCCTCAATCAGATTTTCCTTACCCTTAAAAAGTGGTAATATGGCTTTAATTCTATCTATCTCCTCACCAACCCGCAGAACTGTCTCTGGGATATCATTTATCAAATATTGATCAAATGCAAACCTCTCAAAAAGTGGTGCTCTAACTGACCAGGTTGCATAGTACCCACTCAAAATTTGTACATAATTATCAACTTCTACTTATAACTTTGGAAACTTGTTATAAGCATTAAAAAAAAGATCAGACTTATCCTTAATAATATTAATTCTATGCTACAAATTCTTTAACAAGGTCTATAGGATAGCCTCATTCTTTTCTGCATTTATCTTTCCTAATTTTGTAGCAACTTCTTCTTATGTCATCACTTGTGTTTCAATTGCTGCTAGTTGCTTAGGAGGCGTAGGGGCTACTACAAGGGTATTCATAACCTGAAGCTCTAAGTCTATTAGAGACTTTTCTAATGCCTTCTCCCTTATTATCTAGAGGTCTCTATCCCTCAACAATGTACTATAATCCTCTAGAAGGGAACCATATCTTTCCGAAAGCTTCTTTTTTTAATCTTCATTTAACTTGGCAAAATGTGTTAACACTTGAGAAATCTCAAGGTCTCCTGTGTTGTGGATTGACCACACAATTTTATCTCCCTCCATCTATTCCTTTACATTCAAAATTGAAGGCTTCCTATCCTTGGCATATAAGCTCCATAGAGGTAAAGCTTGATTCTTTGGGCTGTACCCAAATCCTCTAATAATGTCTCCCACTTGAGTCTTTGAAGACAAAGTGATGTCTTCTTTCCTTTTGATCTGATTGATTATGAATTCTGAATACAAATTCCACCCAGGCACAAGTAGCATATTACTCTATTTTACCAGCTGTCTAGCCTCATCAGGGGTGAATTTCTCAGCTTCAGGGTCATACTCTTTCAATTTTTACATTGCCTCTTTTGGCACTTGACCCTCTTTAATGATTTGCACACTAGATGCAACTTGTTGTTGTTTATGCCAAATCAAGAAACTTTCAAATTCTTTAGACTCAATGAAACTATCATCCTTTAAAAAGGAATCTTGCTCAATCATTCTTTCATCTTGGCATAAAGCCAAGGGTAATTCAACATCTGGTTGCACAATCTTTTTTTTCCTTTATTCTTCTCTTACTTTCTTTGTAATCTGGTGATGATGAACACTAGTTCCAAGGAAGAGAGCCCCTATTTTATCTTTTTTCTTCATTTGAGAAGACCCACCAACTAGTAGTTTCTACTTTTTTGCAGGTGGTTCATTTGTATCCTGAGAGCTATGGAGCTCTGTAAGATCAACTACATCCTCTCCAACCTGATGCTTTTCCACCATTATTGTTTCTAAGGGAGGGATGCTATGCACAACGTAGCCACCATCACTATTTTCCTCATACTTTGATTCAGAATGGGTACTCTTCTTTTTATTAATCTCATCAATTTGATCTTCAAAGCCTCTCATCAAGGTCTGGAATTGAGCCATCATTTGCTCAAGTCTTTGAAGATAAGGCAGATCAAGGAAGAAACCACTAAATGCTAATCCCTTTTTTTTCACTCATTTCTCCATAGCATATAGCTCATTAATTTGATCTGCTATCTTCACCACCTCCTCATCTTCTATGATATTTGTAATCACATCTTCCTCAAGGTACTCATGCCTTTTATTAAATGGAATGCTGGACATGTAATATTGCCTGGTAGCAACCATGAATATCTACATACCTTTAAGGGGCAACATGCATCCCAAATTGTCCCAACCAATCATTAACTTTTCCAAAGGCATTCTTGCCTATTGTGACATTATGCACTCTGAAGTGTCTTGGGGTGAAGGTACCCTTCCTGTGAGAAGCTAAATGCTCCTTCTTAGTAAGCATTAGCTTCCAAACAAATTCCAAAAATGGTACCCTAGGTGGAACAAAATAAGGTAGCAGGTGAGGGGGCTGGGGACATCCATACACTCTAATCATTGTATAACCATTTTCATAATATATGCCACCCCAATTGTGACCTTTATTCCTCTTGTCAACAAACTATTGAGGCCTTACTAACTGCAAAACGTTGATAGGTAGCCTTGAAAGGTTAAGCCCCAAGTTGAGGAGAATCAGCCTAACAATCCAATTTTCAAATACACAAAAATCACTCCTTGTAGAAGAAGGAATCCAAGCCCTTAACCAAATCTAAACAGGATTTGGCTGCTCTCTGTATTTCATCTGCGGCTCAAGATTCTCCATGTTCATAATATCATAATTGAAAAAAAAAATAAGATGCATCAGTAAAGAGTAATGCAAAAACTTAGGTGTGGAACCAGAACCATCCACATGCTTCTTTAACGCCATTAATCCCTCATGCATTCTCTCTATTATAAAACCAATATAGTCATATCCTTTTGTTGCACAGAGACTCTGGGAATCCAATATTAGCATCAAAATATCTGAAGGAATTCTTTCCCCCCTATAGTACCCCTCCATAGTTTGCTTTTATGTTTTCTTGCCAAACTCTTTTGGGCCACTTGTATGTGTGCTTCGTTATTTCAGTATTTTATGATTTCAGGATGTATGTCACTTTATGATAAATCTTTAATAAATGGATGTTTATGATGTTTATATTGATTCATTTATATGGTGTATTTATGATGATGTTATACTTGTTTTGAAATGTTAATTTATAGTGATGAATATACTTCCCCATACTTGCGTGTGTATGGTGTTCATGTATGCTTTATATTTTTGCTTGATGTGTTTGATGTGGTTGAGGGACGCAGTCGTAGTTACTTGCTTGCGAGATCCACACGATCAGCCGATCCCTGCCATTGTCTGTTATATATTTATATATGTACATGCTTGTCTCTTATACAGGTTCACAGGTACCGGGCATCGGCTTCCCTGGATTGTCAGGATGAGCGTGCCTTATCGCTAATCTCAATGGTAAAGAGGGGAGATAATATTCAGTTCCAAATCCTAACCTAAGCCAAATATTGTCCTAAAGTAAGGGACAAGATTTTGTGTTTCCACCCTTCTACACTCATCCAATTGCCAAGAGTTTACACCTACGTCTTGAGTTTGAATGTGGGTCCTTAGGTCTTTCTGATTCTTTGATTATGGCGTTTGATGTGATTTCTATTTTTAGATCATGCTATTTTTAGCGTTGGCATAGTATTTAAATGGTGATTAAATAAATATATTTATTTTAGTTTAATTATTATTTATATTATATAGTTGATGCATTAATTAATTGGAAATTAATTATATGTTAATTTGAGTGTGGTTGAATTATTTAATTAATGTGAATTAA